>PVKB01006860.1:0-49545 GCA_004027205.1 Ctenodactylus gundi | reverse complement strand
AATTTCCTAACTTTCATATCTTATTTACTCATATTTCACTGATTACTAACCTACTTTTTTCTCAGCTCCTTCTCCTCTAGCTGTTGTCACTTTTTCTCTGGGGTCATTGGTGTCGCTGGTCTCCCTTTCACTGTCCAAGTTTCCTTTAAGTATTTTCTGCAATACTGGCTCAGTGGCTGCAAATTCCTTTAAGCTGTCTATGTCATGAAACGTTTTAAGCTCTTCCTTTAAGTTAAAAGATAATTTTGCTGGATATAGCAGTCTTGGCTGGCATCTATGTTTTTTTAGTGCTTGGATGATATTGCTCCACGATTTCCTTGCTTTTAAAGTTTGGATTGAGAAGCCTGCCGTTATCCTGATGGGTTTATCTTTGTAGGTCACTTTCTGTTTTTCTCTTACCGCTTTTAGTATTTTCTCTTTGTGTTGGGTTTCTAGAATTTTAATTATGATGTGTCGCGATGAGGGTCTCTTCTGATCAAAGTTGTTTGGTGTTCTATATGCCTGCAAAAGTTCCATGTTCATTTCTCTTCTTAGATTTGGGAAATTTTCTTCCATTATTTCATTAAACATGTCCTTTAAGCCTTTTGTTTTGTCCTCAGTCTTCTCCTCGATTCCCATAATTCTGAGATTTCTCCTTGAATCATCTATCAGTCGTTGTAATGACTCGCTTTCTTTATTTACTTTGTATTCTTCATGGCCTGTATGTTGCAGCTTAGTCACTTTATTTTCTAGGTCTGACATACTATTTTGAAGTTGTTTAAAGTGGTTGCTTATTATTACCTGTGTGTTTTTCATTTCCTAAATATCTGCTTTCAATTTTTCTATATGTCTGTTGTGTTCTTCTCTAATTTCTTCTTTTGTCTTCATTATCTTCTGGTATATTTCCTCTCTGGTCTCCTCTACTTGCTTTTCAAGGCTTGCTTTTTGCTTATCTATGTATTGGTGTAGGTCTTCTGCTGTCTGTTTAATTTCCTGCTTTAATTCCCGTTTTAATTCACTGAATTTCTGGGCCCAGAAGTTGTCATCATTTTTGCCATATTCATCTTTATTTACCCTGACTTCATCTCCTGGGGTGTCAGGTCTTTTTGTAGGAGATGTGTGCCTGCGCTTCCCCATTTCTTCTTTGGTCTCCTCTAATTCCTTTTCAAGGCTTGCTTTATGCTTAGCTAAGTGTTCTTGTAGTTCTTGTGCTGTCTGATTTATTTCCTGCTTTGCTTCCCGTTTTACCTCCTCCTTTAATTCCTTTTTTAATTCACTGACTATCTGGGCCCAGAGGTTGCCGTCATTTTTGTCTTTTTCTTTGGGTTCTGCAATTTCAGCACCCCTTGCACCCTTCCCTGGGGAATCAGATCTTTTTGTATAAGATTTGTTACCACGTTCCCCCATGGGTCTGCTACCTCTGACTGTCTCCGGTGCACAGGAAAAGTGAATGGCTCCTGCTGATGTCACTGTCTGCGACAGCTGTTGAGTCCCTTTTCTGATCTGGGATTCGGGGATCTTTTCTAGGGGGAGTGCATGCTGTGTTTGTAGTACACACACCCACGGATTGGTGCTTCTGAGGCTGTGGTCGCCCGCAGCCAATGATTCCCACTAGTTCGGGTCCGCGCTTACCTCGGGCTGAGTTCTGGCCTCCGGACCTTGTTTGTGATCTGTGGGTGCCGGCAGCGCAGGGCTGCACCGAGTTGGCTGCTTCTGATCTGCCCCCAGCCTTTTCTCCCGTTGTTGTGTGCTCCGTCCTCTCCAGCTCCGTTCATTCAGATGTTCAGGTCCCCGAGAGCATTCCTCCGTCCGCAGCTGCCTGCCATTTGCCGTCAGCCGCGGTGGCTTACTGGACTGCGGGGATTTTTTTTTCCCCTCCGGTTTTGATGATCCTTTGGAGTTTCTGGCCTCCCTCTGGTCACCTTTCAGTTTCTGGGGGTGCGCCTCTCTTTCCTAGCTCCACCAAACACGCTTTTTCTAACTATCTTCTTGACTTTGTAAGTGAGTTGATGAGGAGACTTTGTGCAGTGCTGTTACTCAGCCTACATCTTGACTGGAACCCCCTCATTAATCATTTTTATTTTTTAAATTTCAATTTCATTAATTTCAGATATGATCTTTATAATTTCTTCTCTTCTACTGATTTTTGCATTAACTTGTTCTTGTTTCTCTAGGTCCTTAACATGCACCATTAGCATGTTTCTTTGTGACTGTTCTATTCTTCTGATGTGTGCATTTATGGCTGTGAATTTCCCTCTAAGTACTTCTCTCATTGTGTCCCAAAGATTTTGATATGATGTATTTCCATCATCATTTAACTCTATGAAGTTTTTCATTTCTTCTCTGATTTCCTCCATGATCCACTGTTTGGTCAGTAGTAAGTTGTTAAGTCTCCATGTATTTGTGTATTTTCTTCTGTTTCTGCTGCTGTTAAGTTCTATTTTTATTCCACTATGGTCTGAGAGTATTCAGGGAATTATTTCTATCCCTTGGTACTTATTTAAGCATGACTTATTTCCTAGAACATGGTCTATTTTAGAAAATTTTCCATGTGCTGCTGAGAGGAATGTGTAATCAGTTGATGTTGGATGGAAAACTCTGTGTACATCTGTTATGTCCAAGTTTTCTATAGTATCATTCAGCAGTTGTATGTCTTTGTGGATTTTTTATTGGGTTGCTTTATCTATCTGTGATAGTGGGATATTAAAGTCCCCTACTATAATTGTATTGGGGCCTATGTGTCCTTTCAGGTCTAATAATTTTTGGTTTACATAATAGGGTGCTCTAGAGTTGGGGTGATATATATTGATAATTGTGATTTCTTCCTGTTCTAGTGTTCCTTTAACCAGTATATAGTGGCCATCTTTTTCTCTCCTCACCTGTTTTGTTTTGAAATCAGATGAGTTTGAGACTAATATAGGTCCCCCTGCTTGTTTCCTGGGACCTGTTGCTTTATATATTGAATTCCATACTTTAATTTTCATTCTGTGAGTTTCCTTGTGGGTGAAATATATCTCTTTTAGGCAGCAAATTGTGAGTTTCTATTTTTTGATCCAGTCAGCTAGTCTATATCTTTTAATAGGTGTGTTGAGGCCATTCACTTTTGGAGTAATTATTGAGGTATGTTTGGTATGTCCTGCCATCCTTGTAGTTTTTCAACATTGTTTACTAGCCTTACTTTTTTCTCAACTCTTTCCCCTCTAGCTGTTGTCTCTTTTTTTCTGTGGTCACTGGTATCATTGGCCTCTCTTTCACTATCAAGTTTCCTTTAAGAGTTCTCTGCAGTGCTGGTTCAGTGGCTGCAATTTTCTTTAAGCTTTCTGTATCATGGAAAGTTTTAATTTCTCCCTCTATTTTAAAAGATAGGTTTGCTAGATATAGTAGTCTTGGTTGGAATTTGTGTTTTGTTTTTTTTGTGTGTGTGTGTGTGTTTGAATGCCATTGCTCCATGATCTCTTGGATTTTAAGAGTCTGGGTTGAGAAGTGTGCAGTTATCCTGATAGGCTTTTCTTTGTAGATCACTTTCTGTTTTTCTCTTACAGCTTTTAATATTCTCTCTTTGCGTTGGGTTTCTAGTACTTTAGAGGTTCTCTTCAGATCCATATTGTTTGGTGTTCTATATGCCTGTAGTAGTTCCATGTTCATTTTCTCTTCTTTGATTTGGGAAATTTTCTTCCATAATTTTATGGAAAATGACTTTTAAGCCTTTTGTTTTGTCCTCAGTCTTCTGTTGGACTTGCATAATTCTGAGGTTGTTTCTCTTTGAATCATCTATCAGCCATTGTAATGATTCACTTTCTTCTTTTTATACTTTGCATTCTTTATGGTCTTTTTGTTCCCGCTCTGTCATTTTTGTCTTCAAGATCTGATATTGTATTCTGAAAATGTTCGAAATGGTTGTTTATTATTTCCTGTGTGTTTTTCACTTCCTGCATATCTGCATTTATTTTTCTTAATGTCTCTGTTGTGTTCTTCTCTCATTTCTTATATTGTCTTCATTATCTTCCGGTGTATTTCTTCTTTGATCTCCTCTAATTTCTTTCCATGGCTTGCTTTTAGCTTAGCTACGTCTTGGCATAGCTCTTGCTCTATCACTTTTATTTCCTGCTTTAATTCAATTTATTTTTTGGTCCAGAGGTTACCATTATTTTTGCCGTTTTCATCTTTGGTTTCTGCAATTTCAGTATTCCTGGTATCATCTTCTGGGGTGTTAGGACTTTTTGTAGGAGATTTATTAACACTTTTCCTCATGGCTCTGCTCTCTCTGGCTGTCCCTGGTGCACAGGAAAGAAGGGTTTGGTGAAGGCCCAGTCCTGGATGTCTCTGGAAGCCTCTGGCCCAAGGGATAGACAGGGCGATGGAATTCCTTTTCCTAGATTCCTCTGGAAGCCTCTCGGACTCAGAATTAACAGGACAATGGAATTCCCTGGCTGCCTCTTAAAGCCTCTGGCTCACAGGACAGGCATGTGATGGACTTCCCAGTCCTAGATGCCTCTGGTGTAGAGGGCAACGGTGACCCAGAAGCCTCCAGCTCATGCTGGAGAGACTGGGCAATGGTATCCCTTTTGAGGTATCTTGTTCACCTCAGTCCCCTCGGCAGAGCTTGTCTGCCATTCCTAGCTTCCCTCACCCAGGGTGGACTCTCCACCCTCCGAGGTGTCCACTATCCTGAGCTGTTCAGGAGATCCGCAGCCTTTTGTTCTACCTTTCTCCTCTCTCTGCCACTTGTGCCAGTTTCTTCCTAGGCACTATTTATGGGTGACCCCCAAAGCCCTGATGTGCTCTTCTCAGCTTTCTTTCACTCTAAAGGGTTCAGTCTTGGGTTTTTTGTTGTTGTTGTTGTTGTTTGTTTGTTTGTTTCTTTTTTAAAATGGCTCCTGCTTACATCATTGCCCATAAAGGCTGCTGAGCCCTGTCTCTCATTTGGAATCCAGGGGCTTTTTCTATGGGGAGCGCATGTTGCATTTGTAGTACACACTAGGCATGGGTTGGTTTTTCGCAGGCTGGGGCCACCAGCTGCTGACAATTCCCAGTTCTCTTGGATCACCTCAGCCTGAGGTTCTGGCTCCAGACTTTCCCCCGACTGTGATCTGTGGATTCCGGTACCTCAGGACCTCACTGATCGGCTACTGTTTTTCTCCAGTTCCCATTTAACTTCATGATTTCTGACCCTTCCGCAGCCTCCTGTCCATTGTTGGGGTGCTCCATCATCTCCCAGCTCCGTCAGATGTTCTGGGCTCATGGGAGCTTTCCTCCATCCACAGCTGCCTGTGGCTTCAGCCTTTGCAGCCAGCCTGTGGCAACTTCTGGGCTTCAGGGATTATTTTTTCCTCTGTTTTCGATGATCCTTCAGAATTTCTGTCCTTCCCCAGACCACCTTTCAGTTGTTGGGGATGCTCCTCTCTTTCCTAGCTACACTGAACACACTTTTCCTAACTAAATTCTCGACTTTTTAAGTGGGTCGATGAGACATTGTGCAATGCTGTTACTCATCCACCATCTTGACCAGAAGTCCAGCCTTTTGTTTTGTCCTCAGTGTTCTCCTGGTCTCCCATAATTCTGAGGTTGTTTCTCTGAATCATCTATCAGCCATTGTAATGATTTGCTTTCTTCCTTTTTTACTTTGTGTTCTTCACGGCCTGTATGTTGCAGTTCAATCACTTTATCTTCTAGGTCTGACATTCTATTCTGAAGATGTTCAAAGCGGTTGCTTATTATTTCTTGTGTGTTTTTCACTTCCTGAATATCTGCATTCAATTTTTTTAATATCTCTGTTGTGTTCTTCTCTAATTTCTTATATTGTCTTCATTGTCTTCTGGTTTATTTCTTTTTTGGTCTCCTCTATTTGCTTTTCAAGGCTTGCTTTTAGCTTAGCTATGTCTTGGCATAGCCCTTGCACTGTATCATTTCCTGCTTTAATTCAATGTATTTCTGGGCCCAGAAGTTACCATCATTTTTGCCATTTTCGTCTTTGGGTTCTGCAATTTCAGTATCCCTGGTATCATCTTCTGGGATGTCAGGTCTTTTTGTAGGAGATTTGTTACCATGTTTCTTTATGGTTCTGCTATCTCTGGCTGTCTCTGGTGTGCCGGAAAGAAGGGTTTGGTGAAGGCCCGGTCCTAGATGTCTCTGTAAATCCTCTGGCCTAAGGGACAGGCAGGGTGATGGAATTCCCAGTCCTAGAAACCTCTGGAAGCCTCTGGGTTCAGAATTGACCAGGCGATGAAATTCCCTGGAAGCCTCTGGAAGCCTCTGGCTCATCGGCAATGGACTTCCTGGCCCTTGATGCCTCTGGTGTGCAGGGCAGCAGTGAACTGGAAGCCGCTAGCATGTGTGGGAGGAGCGGTGCGATGATCCCCCTTTTGAGGTATCTTGTTTCCCCCGCCCACTCAGCAAAGCTCTCTGTCTGTCCTGGCTTACCTCCCCCAGGACAGGGCTCTCCACCCTTGGAGCAGAGGTGCCCCTGAGCCATTCAGGAGACCAACAGCCCTTTTCCTCCTCCTTTCTCCTCTTTGCTGCTTGTGCCAGTTTCTTCCTAGGCAATGTATAAGGGTGACCCCCAAAGCCCTGATGTGCTCTTCTGAGCTTTCTTTTACTTTAAAGGGTTCAGTCTTGGGCTTTTTTCCCCCCTTCTTTTTAAAATGGCTCCTGCTGACTTCATTGCCTGTGATGGCTGCTTAGCCCTATTTCTGATTTGGAATCTGGGGCATTTTCTAGTGGGTGTGCACATTGTGTTTGTAGTACACACTACCTGCGGGTTGGTTTTTTGGAGGCTGGGGCTGCCAGCTGCTGACAATTCCCACTTCTCCGGATCTGCGCTTACCTCAGGCTGAGGTTCTGGCTCCTGATTTAGTCTATGGTCTGTGGATACTGGCAGCTTGGGGACACGCCGAGTCGACTCCCTTTTTCCTCTTCTTCCAATATGACTTCAGGATTTCTGACCCTCCCGCAGTCTCCTGTGTGTTGTTGGGGTTATCCTTCCTGTCCCAGCCCCATCAGATGTCCTGGGCCCATATGACCTTTCCTCTGTTTACAGCTGTCAGTGGCTCCAGCCATTTGCAGCCAGCCTGTGGCAGCTTCCTGAGTTGCTGGGTTTTTTCCTCTGCTTTCAGTGTTCCTTTGGAGTTTCTGGCCTTACTCTGGCCTCCTTTTAGTTGTTGGGGTGCTTCTCTCTTTCCTAGCTATATTGAACATGCATTTTCTAACTAAATTCTTGACTTTTTAAGTGGGTCAATGAGGAGATTTTGTGCAGCTCTGTTACTCAGCCTCCATCTTGACCAGAAGTCAGTACCACACTGTTTTGATTCATGTAGCTTTTATTTTTCATACAGGGTTTCACTCTTGATCAATGTAGCTTTTGGGTAGATTGTTAAGTCAGAAAGTATGAGAGTTCCAACTCTTCTTATTTTTTTCAAGATTGTTTTTGCTATTTAGGGTCCTTTGAGATTTTATATGAATTTTATAGTTCCTCATTTTTATTAATATGCATACGTGATACACAGTCACTACCTTGAGCTTGAGTATATTGTGCACATATATATGATGCCAATATTATAATCCTTTTCCTCCTTTTAGACTCTTCTGCCTCCTTTCTTATCCCCACTGACTCTCAATTTCATACCCGTTTGTTTCTATAAAATCAGTGTATTTTGGGTTTCTCATCTTAGAGAAACAGTGCGATATTTAACTTTATTTTGACTCACGTCAGTAAGCATGATGACCTCAGTTTGTGTCCATTTATCTACAAAATCGTCAAATCTATCGGTATTTATAGAAGTGTCGTACTCCACTGTGCATATATAACACATTTTTTGTATTCATTGTTCTGTTGATGGATATTTTAGCATCTACCACAATTTAGTCATTGTTAGTTTTTCTACTGTAAACATGGGTATACATTATATGTCTGTTATACATTGATTTTTAACTCTTTGGAAAGATACCCAGAGGAGTATCACTAGATCAAATGGAATATTTATTTTCAGCCTTTTGAGGAATCTTCATACTTCTTTCCATAGTGGTTGTACCAGTTTACAGTCCTACCAGCAATGTAATAGGGTTCCTTTTTCACAACAACCTTGCCAGCATCTATTGCTGTTAGAGTTCTTGGTATATCACTGGGTTAAGAAGATATCTTAGTGATGTTTTGATTTGCATTTCTTTAATGGCTAAGGATATTGAACATCTTTTCATGTATTTATTGGCTGTTTGAAATTCTTCATCTGAGAACTGCCTATTCATTTCAGTTGCCCATTTTTAAATTGGGTCTTTGATTTTGATGGGTCTATTTTTCTTTTTTCTTTTTTTGTACATTCTAGTTATTAGCTTCCAGTCAAGATGTAGGTGGTAAAATTTTTTTCCCAATATGTTGCTTTTTTGTTGTTGTTCACTCTGTTATTAGTTTCCTTTGCTGTGCAGAAACTTTTTGGTTGATGTAATCTCATTTGCTGATTTTTTGTTTTGTTTTGTTTTGTTTCATTTTTTTTTTTTTTTTGACACAGGGGTCTCACTATGTAGGCCACGCCACCCTTGGTCCTTTTTTATTTCTTGGGACTGTTTTGCATCAGGTGCCCTATTAAGAAAGTCTTTGCTCACTCCTCCGTCATCTAGGTTTTTGCCTATTTGCCCTCCAGAAGCCTCAGTGTTTCAGTTTTAATATCTAGGTCTTTGAGTCACTTTGATTTGACTTTGCGATATGGTAATAAATGTGTGTCTAGATTCATTCTGCATGTGGATAACCAGTTCTTGCAGCACCATTTATTGAAGAGGATATCCTTTCTCCAGTGTACGTTGATTAGGTAACAGAGTACTTAAGGTTGTCTTTGCATCTTCAGTTCTGTTGCATTGGTCAGCCTGTCTTTTTTTGTGCCAGTGCCATATGGTTTTAATTGTTGTTCTTTTGTAATATAGCTCGATGTCTGGGGTTTTTCTGCCAAATGCTTTTGTCTTGTTCAGCTTTCTTTTACCTATTCTGGGTCGTTTTTATTTCTGTATGAATTCTGAGATTGTTGTTCTGTGGAAAAAGTTGTTGGGATTTTAATAGGAATTGCATTAAATCTATGGTAGTGCAGCCTTTTCACAATATTAATACAGCCTATCTAGGAGCAAGAGCAGTATTTCTATTTTCTAATAGCTTCTTCAATATCTTTTTTTGCATAATATAGTTTTCTTTTTAGAGGCCTTCACCTTATTACTTAGGTTTACTCCTAGGTATTTAATATTTTGAGGAGCTATTGAGAGTAGGATTATTCTTCTCAGTCCTTTCTCATTTAGCTCATTGTTAGTGTAGAGGAATGTGATTGAACCTTCTGTATTAACTTTGTAACCTACAATTTGTCAGAATTTGTTAGATCTAAATTTCATGGTGGAGTTTTTGTTGTCTTTTATATAGAGAATCATGTCATCTACAAATAAAGATAGTTTGACCACTTCCTTTCTGATGTATATTCCCTGTATTTTGTTCTCTTGCCTGATTGCTCTGGGTATGGTTTCGAGAACTATGTTGAATAGATGAAAGTGAACAGCCTTGTTGTGTTTCCAATTTAAGGGAAGTGCTTTCAATTTCTCCCCATTTACTATGATGTTGTCAGTATGTTTGGCATATATGGCTTCCATGAGTTTGAGTTAAGGTTCTTCTATACATATTTTTTCTCAGTTTTTTTTTTATCATGAATGGATGTCACATTTTGTCAAAGACCTTCTCTGCATCAATTCAGGTGATTGTGTGATTTTTGTTCTTGCTTTTATTGATGTGGTGTATTACATTAATTGATTTACATATGTTAAAATAACCTTGCATCCCATGAGTGAAGCCAACTTGATTATGATATATGAACTTATTAATAATCTGTTGAATTCTATTTGCCATTATCTTATTGAGGATTTCTGCATCTATGTTCATCAAAGAGATTGGTCTGTAATTTTCTTTCCTGGTTAAGTTTTTGTTTGTTTTTGGTATGAAAGTAGTGCTAGCTTACAAAATCAAGTTTGGCAATGTGCCTTCTCTTTCAACTTCATGGAACAGTTTGAGAATCATTGGTGCTTGCTCTTCTCTGAAGTACTGGTAAATTTCTGCTGTGAATTCATATGGTCTTGGATTTTTCTTTGTGTGTGGAGACATTATTAGTCCCTCAATTTCCATGTTTGTTATGTGTCTAACAGTGTTTTTTATGTCTTCTTGTTTCAGTTCTGTTATTTTATTTACATGTATGTAGAAATTCATCCATTTCTTTCAAGTTCTTCATTTTGTTCAAATGTAAGTTTTTAAAATAGATCTTTATAACTTTCTGAATTTTAGCAGTGTTCATTTTGATTTCTCATATGGTTTTTTATTTTCTTCTTTTGGTTAGTTTAGCTATAAGTTTATGAATATTGCTTATTCTTTCAAAGAACCAATTCTTTGAATTATGGGGGTTTTATTAGTTTCAGATCTGTTAAGTTCTGCTCTGATCTTTGTAATTTGTTTTTTGCTATTACTTTTTTGATTTAGATTGTTCTTGAGTCTCTAGGACCTTGAGGTGGGTCATTAAATTTTTGTTTGGGATTGCTCCAGTTTTTGATGTGTACATATGTATCTATGAATTTTCCTCCTAGGACAGCTTTCACTGTCCCACATATTCTGCTGTTATGTGCTTCTTTCATCATCTAACTCTAGGAAGTTTTTGATTTCTTCCCTTTTCTGTGATGCATTGTTTGTTCAGTAGGAAGTTATTTAGTTTCTGTAATTTCTTTTGCTGTTGATTTCCTGTTTTATTTCATTATGATCTGAAAGTACACAAGGAATTATTACAACTTCTTTGTACTGCAACTCTCTGGGCTAGTCCTCAGTCTACAGTCCCCAACCTCCAAGGCCTATACAGATAAGGCCTCTCCCTGGTTCCACAGCCTGGATGACTCAGCAATCCAGCCTGCCACAGCCTCCTTGGCTAAGGGGTGCTAATGGGCACAGAGCCCCAAAAATTCACTGGTGCTCTTTAGGCCACCAACCATGCTGCTATCATCTGAGGCACTTACCATCTTGGCAGTCCACTGTTAGGCTGATTACTTCTACATTCTAATGCTCTGAGCGTGTTCACCAGCTTTCAGTCTCTCTCTGCTTATCTGGGAGCCAGTGTTCACTTGCTGGCAATCCTTGAAGTTTTTCCTGTAGTCCTTTGGTCACCACTCAGGACCAACAGATTCTCTGCTTTTCTAAAGGTTTGTGAGAAGAAGTTCCTTTACTGAATCTCTGTCTTTTGACCTGATCACAGAGAGCCACTGATAAAATGACATTTCGTCATTGCCATCTCTGCTTAGCCCCCTCTAATGAGAATTTTAGATTATTTTCTACTTCTTTAGGAAATGTCATTGAATTTTTAAAAGTTTTATCTCAACAAATAGTAATTCTACATGTTAATGGGATACAATATCATGTTTGGTATATGTGTACATTATATAATGATTATTTTAAGCTAGTTAATATATCCATTTTCTCACATACTCATTTTTCCCCATTTTGTTGATATATATAAGTGCAGTACATAAAGTTTTCATTAATATTGAGTATTTTGTGCACATACATATTGTGGCAAAGTTACGAATCCTTCCCTTCTCTTTTTTTCAACCCTCCCACTCCCTCCCTCTCCCCTCCAGTTCCCATTATTCCCCACAATTGTCTCACATACTTATTTAAGGAGAACATTTAAAATCTAATTTTTAACAGTTTTGAGGTGCCAATTAATAGTTATAACTGTTATTACCAAGTTCTGAAATCTTGACAATTCATTCCTTTTAGTTGAAAGTTGTATTTCTTAGTCTTTTTCTCCTCTTCCTCTAACCTCTAGTAATTACCATTCTACTTTTATAAGTTCACCTTTCTAGATTCCACATATAAGTGAAATTGTGTGGTATTTGTCTTTTAGCACTTAGCTTACTTTGCTTTGCCTTATATTCTACAGATTCATCCATGTTGTTGCAAATGGCAGAATTTCCTTTTTTTAAAGGCCAAATAGTATTTTATTGCATATTGTCTTTATCATTCATCTCATCATCTTCATCCATTCATCTGTTTATGGACACTTAGTATTATTTCATATCTTGACTATTGGGAATAATGCCATAAAGATGAGAGTGCAGATATACTCTTTTTATGTTGTCTTTAATTCTTTCGGCTATCTACTCAAAAGAGGAATTGCTGAATCACATGATTTGTTACTTTTTCATTACTGGGACAGGGTATCCTACATCCACAATTTAAGGGAAGAAATATTTATCAGTTTCAGAAGGTCCCAGTTGACTATCATGGAGAGCCAACAATGCTAGAAGCACATGGTCTGGTAGGAGAGCTACCTATAGCATGATGGACAGGAAACCAAGTGAACAAGGAAAAGATGAGCTAGCATATACTCTTCCAGGTCATGCCCCAGTGTTCTGCTTATTCTGGGTTAAGTTCAAGTGATCCACTCCTTCTGGACATGCCCAGCAGTGTACCATGTGGGGGTCTTACCATGACACAAGGGCCAGGGGAGAGGAAAGGTGAGCGTGCAGCTGGGCCCCCTCGTCCCAAGAGTACCAGACCCAGTCAGGAGTCTGTTGAAGCAGGAATTCACTTTATTAAGGAGGTACAGAAGCTAATATAGGGTAGAGGGAGAATGTGGTAAGGAGGGGAGAGCAGGCGATTGGACGTGGTGTCTGCATAAGCACACGTTAAGCCAGTCAGCAAGATGTCCATGCAGGCAGGCTCCGGGTGCTCGTAGCAATAGTATTGGGATCACGCACGGTCCACCAGGGTGGAAATGGCTTGGCCCAATCATCTTCCTTGGTAAACACCCAATGTGGCCTCCCCCGGGACCTCCAGTGGGCGCCATCTTAGATGTCACTCCACAGTACCACATGCCCATAATCTACTACATGCCCCTAATTCACTACATGCCTTTAATTCTCCCCTTCTCATAAGGCTCAACCTCTGAATAGCACATGGTTCTGTTGGCATTCTACAACCTCCATATTCATCATGCTTTTGGGGGGAATATTCTAGATCCAAACCATAATACAAGGGAATTCTAATTTTAATTTCTTTTAAAAATCCATACTGTTCTCCATAATGGTTTTTATAAATTACATTCTCAGCAAATGGTATGCAGATTGTCTTTTCTCTACATCCTCATTGAGTTTTTTTTGTCTTTTTTGTGGTACTGGGAATCAAATTATACAGAGATATGTCCCCAATTCACTTTTATTTCTGATTTTTGAGAGATTTTTAAGGGGCTAACTTAAGTTGGTAAGTTGCCCAGGGTGGGCTTTAGCTTGTGATCTTCTTGCCTCAGCCTCCCAGAGTGCTTGCATCACTGGGCCTGGCTTCTTATGTCTTTTTGATAATAACCATCCTAACAAGTGTGAGTTGGTATCTTGCTGTGGTTTTAACTTTCATTTTTCTGATGATTTGTGATATTGAACATTTTTTCATAAACCTTTGTCCATTCATGTATTTTCTTTTAAGAAATGTCTATTTAAATTTTTTGTGATTTTTAATCAAGTTACTTGTTTTCTTACTGAAATATTAGTTTCGATGTATTGTTTGCAAATTCTTGTTCTCATTATGTATGTTATCTTTTTTGTTTCTTTTGTTCAGCTCAACATTTTTTTTTTTTTTTTTTTTTTTTTTTTTTTTTTTTTTTTTTTTTTTTTTTTTTTTTTTTTTTTTTTTTTTTTTTTTTTTTTTTTTTTTTTTTTTTTTTTTTTTTTTTTTTTTTTTTTTTTTTTGCTTGATGCAATCCCAGTTGTTTATCTTTGTTGAGTAAGTTCTTTTTGGGTTCTTTCCAAGAAATTATTGCTCAGATCAATGTTGTAGAGCTTATTTTCTGTGTTTTCTGTAATAGTTTTGGTTACAGGTCTATAATCTATTTTGAGTTTTTATAGATGCTGTGATATGCATATAGGTTTCCAGTTTCCTAACACCATTTATTCCAGAAACCATCTTTCCCTTTTTAAGTAAATTGCAGGCTATTTTGTTTACTTCAGTGCTGCAGTGTATTTTGAGATGAGGTAGTGTCTTAGTTACTTTTCGTTGCTGTGACTCAATACCCGACACCCACAAACTCAGGAAAGGAAAGGTTTATTTTAGCTCACAGTCTCGAAGGTCACAGTCCATTCAGGGGTGGCTGTCAGCAATCGAAGTACATGGCAGAGAGAGAGGTGAAGGCAGCTTCCCCGGACAAACAGGAAGACAAGCTGAGGCTAGTTGAGACTAGTCCCTGTCCTCCAGGAAGGCAGGTGCAGCTTATGTATCCTTTCAGGTCTCCACCCAGTAACCACTCCCTCCTGCATCCAGGTGTGGCCACTACTCACCATTAATCCTAACTTAACTGTAATCCACCCCTCCAGACCAGACCCCAATCCACCAACATCACACGGTTCCAAAGACAATTCATAACATTAAGATACATGAGATTTTGGGGGGACACTCCAGATCCTAACCACAACAGGTAGTATGAAGCCTTCTACTTTTTTCCCCACTCTAGATTCTTTTGGCTATTTGGGATCTTTTTTACATCCGTATAAATTTTAGTTGTTTTTTAATTCTTGGACCAACGCATTTCGACAGGGATTGCATTGCATTTGTAGAGTACTTTGAATAGTATGGACATTTTAACAGAGTTGATCCTTTCAGTCTGTGAAGTGAGATTATTTTTCTGTTTGTGTCTAGGGTTTCTTTCCTCAGTGTTTTATAGTTTCAGTGTACAGATCTTTTATCTTCTTAGTTAAATTAATTTTCAAGTATTTTATCCCCCTTTTTTTAAAAAAAAAAATTGAGACAGTGTCTCACTCTGTAGCCCAGGTTGGTCCTGAACTTACGGCAATCCTCCTGCTTCAGCCTTCTGAGTGCTGGGGTTGCAGGCGTACACCACCACACCCAGCTTCTCTGGTGCTGGGAAATTGAATTTGGGTACTTAGTGCTTGACAGGCAAGCGCTTTAACTGCTGAGCCATTCCTCTAGCTATTTTACTCTTTGATGTTATTGTGAATGCCAGTGTTTTCTTAATTTCTCTTTTGGATAGTTGTTAGTGTACAGAACACAAGTGAATTTTGAATGTTAATTTTTTTATCCTGTGACTTTACTGATTGTGTCTATCAGTTCTAATAGGTTTTTTAGAGTTTTGTCTATACTGTGTAAGATCACATTATATAAAGACAATTTAACTTTTTCCTTTCAAATATGGATGCCTTATATTTGTTTTTTATTGTCTGATTTCTCTGGCTAAGACTTCTAATACCATATTGAAAAGAAGTGGTGAGATTGGATATCCTTGTTTTATTCTTGACTTTGAATATGCATGATCTACAGATTCAGTAACACACAGCTTGGGAATTTGTGCCAATATATATTCTGCTTGACCACTTTTCCCATTCTTTTCCTACCTTTCTTTTCTTTCCTAGCAGTCCATCACCTTTCTTCCTTCTCTCTCTTTATATTAGAATCTTTTGTGAATATTCTTATGGCACTCTCATATGAGAGACATCAATGAATACCAAATCTTTTGTGTCTGGTTCATTTCACTGAGCATTATTGACTCAAAGTGACCCCATTTTCTTGCAAATGTTTCACATCTGCCTTTATGTGGCTGCATAAATATCCATTGTGGGTATTCTTTAAAATCCATTCCCCTCTTGATGGGAATAAAGGTTGTTTCTAGGATCTAGCTGTTATGAATTGTGCTGCTATAAACATGGGTATGCATCTGTCTTTATGATACGATGACTTTAGTTCTTTTGGAAAAATGCCCAGGAAAGTTATATCTAGGATAAATGAAATTTCTCAGCTTTTTAAGGAATCTCCAAACTGCTTTTTGGTTGAGCCAGATTGCAGTCCCACAAATAGTGTAGAAGCATTCCTTTTTCTTTATAGCCTTTACCAACAATTACTGTTTTTTGAGTTCTTAATGTAAGCCATTCTCCTTGGAGTGAGATGGAATCTCAGCGTTGTTTGGATTTGCATTTCTCAGATGGCCAAAGATGTTGAACACTTTTTCATGTGCTTATTGGCCTTTTCGTACTTCCTCTTCTGAGAAACTTCTATTTCATTTGCCCATCTGATAATCGGGTCATTTATTTTGGTTTTACTTTTTTGAGCTTTGTGTGTGTGTGTGTGTGTGTGTGTGTGTGTGTGTGTATATATATATATTAGATATTAATCTTCTGAGACATTGCTGGTAAAAGTTGTTTTTTTCTATTCTGTGAACTGTCTTTTCACCCTGTTGTTTCCTTTTCTTTGCAAAAGCTTTTAGTTTGGTGTAGTGCCATTTGTTGACTGTTGTTATGGCTTGTGAAGTTGGCAACCTGTTCATGAAATCCTTTCCTCTCTTTATGTCTTCCAGCATTATGCCTATTTTGCCTTGCAGCAGATTCAGTGTTTCTGAGCTGATATCTTGCTGTTAGATCCATTGTGATTTGCTTTTAGTATACAGTGAGCTATGGATTGTCCCCCAAAAGCCTCATGTATTTGGATTTAGTGAAATAACTGTGGAACCTTGTGCTGTTGGGAGGTAGGTCTTACCTGCAAAGGGTGTATGCTTGAGGTTTGGCCTAGAGAGATTTTTATCAACTTGTTGAGATTGGGTAGTGCACAGGGCAGAGCTTTCAGGTGTATGTTATTGACTTGTGGGCCAGGAAATGAGGGAGGGGTACCCATCTGGGTATGGGGATTTCCAATGGCAGCTTCAGTTGAGTAAAGGAAGGAAGAAGACACATTGTTACAGCTTCTTCCTGAAGAAGCTCTAGCCTTGCTTGAGTGAGTCTGAAGACATTACTTGTATTTTCTTCATTTGGCTTCTTTCTGCGATGCTGTGAACAGCCCTCCAGCCCCTGCCATATGCTTCCACCATTGCCGACTTCCCACAAACGGATTGTGTGTGACCTTCTGATACTGTGAGCTAAAATAAATCTTTCCTCCCTTAAGTTGTAGATGCCAGGTATTTTGTCTGAGCAATGAGAAAGTAACCAAAACATTGTGACACATAAGGGTCTATTTTCATTGTCATACATGTGGATACCCAGTTTTCCCAACAACATTTGTTGAAGGTGCTGTCTTTTCTCCATAAATGGTTTTGGCCTATTTTTTGAAAATCAGATGACTGATGTCTTTGTAATTGTCTCTGCGTATTTATTTATCTTCATTGATCTTTGTGTCTATTTTTTGTGCCAGGACCATTTTGATTTAATCACTGTTGCTTTGCACTATATTTTGAAATCTGCAATTGTGATTCTTCCAGCTTTGTCCTTGTTACTTAGGATTGCCTTGAAAATTCTAGATCTTTTCTAATTTCATGTACATTTTAGATTTTTTTTCTAGTTCTGTGACTACTACTGTTATTAATTTGATTGGTATTCTGTTGAATCTGTATAGCAGGTTTTGAATGTATGACCATGTTGGCAATATTAGTTCTTCCTATCCAGGAACATGGAATGTCTTTCCATTTCCTATAGTCCTCTTCTGTCTCTTTCTTTTATTTTTATGATTTTTGAAATATATTTCCATAAAGTTGTTTGTTTTATTTTTTCAATTGAAACTCTGCTTCATTGTTTGAAAGTCATAATTTGAACAATATTGAGCATGAAGAAGGCAGCAATGACTTAAAAGCATAGAAATCAAAAATTATGCTGTAATCAAAAGTAATTGAGATAAATCTTAGACTTCAATACATTGAGGGGTACATGGTTCAGGAATTTAAGAATTGTATTATGTATGCTATTTTAGCTGTCTTCTTGCCTAATTATTATATATAAATGCTCATTGATTCCTCAAATCTCATGTCTACAAAGTGTTATAGAATTTGGAATTCATGCCTGAACAATATATGTATTATATAATTATATATATATTATATATATATAATTATATATAATGTATATAATTATATATACTATATATCATATATATTATATATACTATGTATAATATATTTATTATGTATAATATATAGTGTATATGATATATAATATATGATATATATCATCATATTATATATTATATTATATATTATATATATTATGTGTCATATATTATATATTGTATATAAGATATTTATTATATAATATATATTATATATGATTATACATAATTATATATATATATATATAATTAGGCAAGAGGATAGCTCTCCTGTCTCTTCAAGGTTTTGTAATTTTCTCTGTATAGAATTTTCACTACTTTGGTAATGTTTATTTCTAAATATTTTATTTTTGTGTTGCTGTTATGAATAGAGTTAATTTCTTGATTTCTTTCTCATTTAATTCATTATTTGTGTATATGTGTGCTACTGACTTGAGTGTTGATTTTGTAACCTGCTACTTTGCTGAATTTCCTTATTAGTTCTAAGAGGTGTCTGATGGAGATTTTTGGGGTCTTGGATGTAGAGTATCATGTTATCCAGAAAAGGGATATCTTCTTTGCTTCCAATTTGTACTTCTTTTATTTTATCCTCTTCCCTGATTGCTGTTGCCAGATTTTTGAGCAGTATGTTTAACTGTAGAGGTGATAGTGGACACCCTAGTCTTGTTCCTGATTTTAGAATAAATACTTTCAGTCTTTCTCTGTTTAGAATGATATTGGCAGAGGTTTTGTCATAGATGGCTTGGATCAAATTGAGAAAAGGTCCTTCTATTTCTAGTTTCTTCAGGGTCTTCATCATAAATGGGCATTGAATTTTGTCAAAATCTTTTTTTTTGCATGTATTGAGATGATCATACGATTTTTATTTTGGCACCTATTATGTCAGATTTAGTGAATTATATATATATATATATATATATATATATATATATATATATATATATATATATTGAATCATCTTTGCAGCCCTGGGATGAAGTTTATTTTGTCATGGTGAATAATAATTTTTATGGTGTATTGCATTGTGTTGTGAATATTTTATAGAGTACTTTGTATCTATATTCATTAGGGAGATTGGTATATAGTTTTTTTGTTTAATCTCTGTCTGGTTTTGTTATTTAAGTTATGCTGGCTTTAAGCAATGACTTTGGCAGCCTTCCTTTTTAAGTGCATCCATGGAGAGGCATTGTGCAGCTATATTACTTGGTCACCATCTTGACTGGAAGTCAGGTTATAGCTTTTCTTTCGTATTGAAATTTTTTTCATTTTACTGAAGGAAGGCGATCTTTTAAAAACTCATTAAATATTTCAATGAGGTTGTTGTTTTAATCTTATATTCTTCCAGAAGTTTGATTATTCTGCCTTTGAAGTTTTGGAGATATGATTGTTCTTCTATTCCCATTTGGGTCTCCATTAGTGGAGTACAGGTCTTGTGTGATATTTTTTATGTCTTCTCATCTTTCTGTTTCATTTATTGGGAGATTTAAGAATTAGCTGGAGTTGAACCCTTCAGTTGGCTTCTAGGGAGAGTTGATCCCTTCTCTTTGTAGCTGAGTTTTTGGACCTTAATATGCTCCATTTAAACCCAACTCTTTCTACTGCTGGTAGCGGTATTCACATTAGTTCTTTCTGGGCATTAGCGTTTTAGCTGTGCAGAGACACTGATCTGATTAGCATCCAAATACCTGTGTTCAGCTGATTAAGACTGTGTCTTCTGGGAACTTAAGCTGTGCCTTTCCCATTTGGGTCTTGGTTTGCATGCCCTTAGTGGCTCAATGGTTCTCTTAACTGCATTTCCCACCTGATATATATTCAGGTGGAGACTGTTTGAGTGGGTCTCTAGTGATGTTTTATTTATTTATTTATTTTTGATAAGGACTACTCGCTTCCCAGACGCTCTGTCCTAATTTTCTGGCTTGTCCTGTGTGGACTAAAGTGAATGAGGAGGGTTGCCATCTTGCACTGGAATTTTATTCGTGATTTTAGAGAAAAATCTTGCAACTTTTCACCATTGAGTGTGATATTAACTGTGGATTCGTCATTATTGTTCTTTTTAATTGGGATTGTATTACAACTGTAGGTTTTTTTGGGGGGTGGTATTGACATTGTAATAATATCAGATTTTTCAATTTATGACCATAGAAAATATTTCCATTTATTGGCATCTTTGACTTCTTTCATCAACATCTTATACTTTTCACTGCACAATTGTTTTTCTTGTGTGGTGATTTATTCTTAGCTATTCTTTCTTTTTAGTGTCACTCTAAATGGAACTTTATTTCCTTTTCTGATTATTCTTCATTAGTCTATAGAAACAAAACTAATTTTTGAGTGGTGATTTTCTAGCCTCCAACTTTGCTAAATCTTTTTTTAATTTTTAATAGATTTTGTCAATCTTTAGGGAGTCTTTTGTTTTTTCTTTAAGTGTTAAAATAGGTTTAGATTTCCAGAATTGTTATGGTGACAGTACCGAGTTCTTATACACCTACCCCTTTTTCCTGTATTAATAATATTGCATTAGTATGATATACTTGCCATTATTGAGTAAATATTGATATAATTGAAGTGCGTTCTTTACATTTTCTTATAGTATCCTTTATTTATACCAGGATCTCATTCAGGATGCCACATTACATGTCTTCTTAGGCTCCTTTTATTTGTAACTGTTATGATTTGTTTTTTGTGACCTCAACAGTAATGGTCAGGTATACTTTGGAATTTATCTCACTTGGATATTTGCTGATATTTTCAATCACAGTTGGACTAAAGTAATACCATCTTTGAGAAGACCATAGCAATATAATGCCCTTCTCATCACATTGTATTAAGGCACATACTATCAATATGACTTAAAACTGTTCATGTGGATAGTGATTATGTGACGCACATAGTATTTGTCAGTCTCTCCAGGGTAAAGTTCCTTTATTATTATTATTATTATTATTCCCACAATGTACTCTCTGGAAAGAATCACTTTGGGAAATGTACACTTTAAGATTGGGGATCCATGTATGACTTCCTTGAAGATGGAGTGTTAACATAAATTACATAAAACTCTTGGCCAGTGGATAAGTATCTATTCTTCTTGTTTATTTATATGTTCAATATTTATTTATTTATAGCAGTATGGGTTCATGGATATTTACTTTAAACTGGGTTATAGTTTAATATGACTGTATTTTGTTTCCCAATTGTTCTACCTTTGATCTCTGGGAACTTCCTAAATTGGTTTTTATGGATTTTTGACATATCTCTGTTATGTGGGTTTATTTTTGAGCCTGATGTTTGTTCTGCCTTCTGCTATGAAAAAAACCTTAAATTTTCTTACATGTGACAATGCTTCAAATTTCTGAAAACATTCATCATTACCTCCTTTAGTCCTCTTTAGGCAAATTCTGTGAGACATTCTTCATGTGATAGATTTAGTGATTTCTTACTCTCCTGCTGGATTTCCCCTGGAAACATCCTATTTTGTCACTTTAATTACTTCCTCCTAATCCCCTTATCCTCCACACACAATAATAATAAGATTTAAGAGATATCATAGGTAGTTCTTCTTTTGGAAACCATCTGTGATAATACAAATACGGAATATCCAGGCTGTGTACTTGAATGAGTAAACAATACCTTATTAAAATGACAGTCCTAGAAATTTGAGGGGAAATATAATACTTTAATTTTGTGCAGAGCTTAATATTTTTGAAAGACACGTACAAGCCTATTTTCTTGACTCTTTAACCTTTTTGTGAAGGTAGAGGGCAAATAATGTTACACCCAAAAAACTAAGGACACATAGGGTGCTTTTTTTCCCCAGTGGCCAAACGAGTTAGACAGAACTGAGTTCTAATGTCTAAACTTTGAATATATAGGCTAATACTTATTTACCAGACCTTCACCCTTAATCAGGATTACTAGTGCATTGGCTTATAGGCAGATGATAATACCAGATATGACTAATGATTTAAATGAAGTGTGATAGGTAAGACTGAAATGCAAACATTTAAGAAACATTTTAAAAATAAAAATCATCTTTGTATGCTGGTAGATATGAATTGGTCAAGTCAGAACCTAAATAGCATATAGGTAGCTATATGGAATAGAACTATGATCAATCAAAAAAAAAGAATATTTTCTAGCTTCACTTATCAGCTACAGATACCAGGCAGCTAACTTTGTGGGGTTTTTTCAGCACTTACTAAATTCTCATGGAAAGTTGCTGAGGTGTGCCTAATCCTACAGTGTGTATTTCCCAAGTTATACAGTAATATCCTGGCACACATATGTACTCCAGAGCTTTTTTATTTTGGAGGTTGCAGAAATGCACTAGGTGATTTGGCAAATGGTACTAGCTTTTATTCCTGAGTTGCCCGTGCTCATTCACATGCAAGGTAAGAAGTTTATAAGAGTAAGAAGAGTAAGAAGAAAAGTAAGAAGAGTAAGAAGTTTCTAAGTTTCTTGTCACTTACTCCTTTGTATATGGGCTAGAACTAAGTTGGAGAGAAGAAAAGCTAGAAAACTTTTCTCTCTTACTACCCAACCACTCCCACAATCTGAAAATCGATTTGTACACACTGGAAAGTGTGATATGTACAAGATATTTCTAATCACAACTCGAGGTGAATGATTGCCATACTCAAAGAGCCTGCTACCTTGGAGGAATTGTTAAGAAGACAAAAAACACTGGTTAAGATGGCAGCTGCACAATGTCTCCTCATGGACCCACTTAAAATGTTGAGAATATAGGCAAAAACTACCTGCTCTATGTGGCTAGGACAAAGGGGAGCACCTCAACAATTGAAAGAAGGCTATGGGAAAGTCAGAAACCCTGAAAACATAAAAACACCTCAGAAGTGGAGGTAAACAGCAGCCCAGGAAGCTGCAAAACCAGCCAGCTGTCTGTAGTGCCACCTAATGGTAAAAATGGGGTTATGAAAGTGGTCTGAAGTTTAGCTGGGAAATGGGAAGGGCTAAATTTCTGGGCAGAAGGAGAGGGGCCAGTATTGAGTACAGAAAAAGAGAAGGGTAGCTAAAGGAATGAGAGGCTTTTCAACTTGGACAAAACTTAGAAATAAGTGAGTACACACACTATTTCTACTTGGAGAGTGGAGGTTGTTGAGGAAGACAAACTCCCAATTTATATTAAATCTTGGCCACTCAGTATTTTATGGGTCTCTGGGCTGGAGGATTGATAAGAGAAACTAGAAAGCATGGCTAAGTTGATGAGTATGCTGTGAAGGAAGAGGAAGTTAGGCAGGCTTTTGATTATTTGAACCTGTCAACTTTATTTACCACCTGAAAGGTTCTGTGTTGAACTGAATGACAAATTTGAATTCTGCCAGTCTGAGTCTTTTTTACTGATGGAAAATTAAGCACTTTGGGAACTTGAATATTTTAAAACCCCACCACCGCACACACACACCAGGATTGATCATTGTAAATTGGGTTAGCCGTTCTTCCCTAGATAGGGTTATCTAAGTTAATGTCACAGCCAAATCAGTTGTGAATTCAGGTCCAAATGGCCCTGACTAATGTTGGTAATTGGTCAGTTTTTCATACAGTTAGGAGACTAGAATTTCTGCAAAGGGTCTGATGAGCACCCATGATGAGACTTTGAGGAAAAGCTTCTATACCATCTGTAGAAGTTATTTTATTTATTTGTGTGCTGAATATTTAAAATATAATCTTCCATCTTGCCTGATTCTAGTCCTCCCATTTCTATCATGGATGCCATTATTTCCACATATTCTTCTTTTTAATTTCTTCTTTCCCATTTTTATTGAATTTATAACATTAAATGTAATAAGATTAATGTGGCACATACAATGAAATAACTTTTTTAGCTGTGGCTTTAAGGCCAGGCATGTGATAGTCTATACAGGTCTTAGCTCCATCATCAGATGAATCCTTTAATTCTTTAAAAAATATGAGGGTGAAAGACAAAACATGTAGGCTTTCAGTCTCCCATTTGCTTTGTAGTGTGAGGAGGTTTAAATGGTAAAATAATAAACTAGAAGAGAAAAAAAGTGAAGTCACTTTCTCTCCTACTGTAGCTTTGTGTATGATGAAATAAAACACCTTAATTTTTTTCTTTTATCTGATGTCATTTACTTTGAGGATTATTCAGACTCTTGTTTTTTCATTCTTCAGCTGTTCAGTGTGACTTCTATTACACACACACACACACACACACACACACACACACACACACACACACATATATATTCTGATTTTACCAGAAGAGCAGTCACAGAGCTTAGGCATGCAAGGGGGAGCAGAAAAGTATAAGGGCAAAAAATCAGTCAATTTTCTACTATTCTCATTCCGTAAGACTTAAGTCAGCATCTCTATTTCTAAAAACAAATGTCTACCTCCCCTTTTTTGCCTGCCTCCTCCCCCACACATTCGTACTCTCTCTCCTTGTTCAACCCCTTCCTCCCTCAGGGTGAGTCTGCTGGACAGACTAGTCTGACACCTCCAAGATACTCTAATTCTAAGAGGAAACTAAATTCTGCCTCTGACATTCCATTCCCCCTGTGGTTTTAATTAAGTCTTAATTCTCCTATGCTTGCTTTGAAACATGCCTCAGAATTTTAGAGAAATAGCAGGCAGATGGGATATTAATGCAGGGTAACGTTTCTCACTTCATGGTGCCTTTGCAACATTTATTGTCATTAAAATAGTGTCATTTAAATAAAGTGGCTGATGTTGGAAAAAGATTGCAAAGTTGATCACTGTTCTGTGGGTCTGCACTTTGATGATGAGGCTGAATTACAGGCAGCATTTCAACTCTGCTTATGTAATATGTGTCTGTCTATGTATGTATCACTAAATGTGAAACCCTTGGTACTCTACTAGGAAGACAAGACCTCTAAGACTATTAGACTCGTGGAGACAAAAACACCCGTCTCCTCTGCTAACCCAGCTGTGTAAGAATGAGGAGTATATGTGTTAAGTGGCCTAAACAACTAGAAGGAAAGAATTAGATCTGTATGTAAGATATTTTCCTAATTCCTTTATTCCTACCAAGTCCTGAAAGCCCTATAATTTTTTACCTCTTTCTCTTCAAGTTTTGGTTTTCCCCTGATGAGCAGGTTAAAGACAAATTGAATTATTTTTCAGTTTGTATTTAGCTTTTGTCACTCTGTGCTGAGCCTTTGAATTCAGAAAACCGTTTTGAGTTTGTAGGGCCCCCCACTGATGGTTAGGCTTTAACATTAAACAATCTCACAGTACTAGTTCTAATTTCACTTCATAGAATTTCTGAGAAGAAATAATGTATTTAAGTATTGGTAAAACTTTCTTCAAAATATCTCCTTATAAATGCAAGTGTTGCTGACCCACTGGAAATATTTTTTGCAGTAGTCCAGCGTGGGAATATCCTCTACTGTATTCTTTAGGACTTCACTCTATGTTGAGTCATGAAAAATGCAGGAAAACAGGAATGATTTGGGGAGAAGTAGAATAGATTGACTCAAATGTCTAAGGAACACAGCTTGGTTGATTCAGAAGTGAAGCTCTGGCCTTCCCAGTCTCATGCTCCACAGCAATATTTTCTATTGGTCGGAGGTCTAACCATCTGTGTCTAAATCTTATTTATATTCTTTTTCTGGGTGGATTCATCAAGTCACTTGGTTTTTCTCGTCCCTAACTTAGGTTAAGGTTAAAAATCAGAGCGATTAAATAGCAAAACAAACAAATACAACTGAAATACTAGGACATTGTGTTCTAGCCCTCAGAGGTCAATTTAATGTGATTAGCAGCATAAAGTTGCACAAAGGCTTTTGCTGGAGGATAACCAGAAACAGCATCATTTATTACATTGCCATATGCTACCATTCTTTCATTTTTGCATTATTTATTGATTTTAGCAGGAACACAGTATCTGTACTTACTAAACATTTTAGTTTCCTTTGAGCTTTTCCTGAGTAAAAGTGGAACTGCATCATGATTGTTAAGCTGTTCTCAAGGTTGAAAATCCTCTTGAATATTTTTTTTTCATATCTGTGGCTACAAAGGTGAGTACTCAAGTAGAGTTGCTCTACCTGTTTTGATTTATGTCAAGGGTAATTCTGTGTGTCTCTATGTGTGAGTTTTCTCACAGAAGGGTTAGTAAGTGGCTGAAAGGAAAAAAACTTTCAATGAATTGTAACTGCATAATAAAAAGATTCTGAAATTTAATTACAAAAATGCCGCTGTTTTTTCTCTCACCTCCTCCTCTCTTCTTCTACCCTTTCCTTTACAAAGTACTGAAGTAAAATGAGACTGTCAGATTGAAGCTATACGCCCACTCTAGGTCTGTTTTGAGAAAGGATTTTTTTTTCTTATTTACTTGATGGCAGCAGTACCACATTTACTGCAAGATGAACTGACAGTATGGACAGTATGGCCAGTATTCTGCTTGGTCCCTTCTCCCCTGTGCTATTCCCTGGTCTGGAGATAAGGATCAAAACTTCAAAGGATTACTGTGGTCATTTTTCTTCCCGTGCCTTGAGGTTCAAACTTGACCCTTCAGTATTCAGTCACTGTCCCTTTGATATATGACCTGAGGGAGTTGGAGATTTGGTTTATAAGTTTTGAAATGCTGAAGTGTCACTTAGTACAAGATGTTTAAGAACAAATGTCCTTTAAGCCTAGGAATCAAGAGCATGCTTAAGAATATGAATATGGGAGCTGGAGGAATAGCTCAGTGGTTAAAGCGCTTGCCTAGCAAGCTCAAGGCTCTGAATTTGACTCCCCAGCACCACATAAGGTGGATGTAGTGGTGCGCACCTATAATCATAGCACTGTGAAGGCTGAAGAAGAAGGGTTGCTGTGTGTGAGAGGCAAGTCTGGCGTATATAGTGAGTTCAGGACCAGCCTGGACTACAGAGTGAGACCCTGCCTCAAAAACAAACAAACAAACAAAAAAAACCCACCGAGAATATGCATAAAATTCAAATAATGTACTTTACAGAAAACCTGTATTGTGTAATGTTGGGGCTTTCCTTTTGAATTTCCAACTTTTTTCTCAAATACCTGTGCATAATTCCTTTAATATTTTTTGGAACTAGTTGTTATTTCCAACTGCTCTAAAATAGAGTTTTAGAGTTTTCTTGGTCTTTCATGGCTGCTGTTCTCTTCTGTTATGTTATTGATCCTAAAGATTAAATTGTACCCAGTTAAATTTAATTTGGGCACTTAGTTTTAATACTGCCCTTAACGCATGTTTAAGCACTGTTAAGAATATATTCCTCACATGCAACACACACTTCCCCAATAGCTGATTGTGAGAGATGCATATTTCTAGGATCAAAGTACTAGAACAGAATCAGGGTTACAGGATGTGCAATAAAGATGGAGACATAAGTTCATGGGACAAGAGCTGGAATAGGTAATGTAGTGAATTGCCAGGAGGAGAGGAAAATTAACTACAAGTCTAGTAGACAGAAACAGAGATTGAGTAGGGAAAGAACCTAGAAAACAGGAAAAAAACCCTAAACCAGGGCAGGGTGTCTTTGGATATGGCTATTCACAATACAACACTTCTCTTTAGTTTTTATTGAACTATTCTTCAGCCATCTCTGAGATACAGTGATTACCTCACTGTACAAAAGATCTACGTGGCCTTTTAACTCGTTTCTTCAATACATTTTTATCATGTCCACAGTCCTTATTAGCTCTTTCTTGTCAGTGTCTTTTGGAAGCTCAAAATTAGATGTATCACTTCAGGAAGAATTTGATCTTTACTTTGAAAAGATGTATTTACCATTCTGACTCATATTTATATACCACACAACCACATACACATTTAGAGAATTTCTTATTGACCAATATTTTCTTTAGGATTCTTTCTGATTCTTTGAATGTTACTTTTCTCTCCTTCACCTGATTTTAACAGGGACTACAAGAGTTAAGTAAATAAATAAATTAATAGGGTTATAAGGTCACATACTCTTAAGAAATAGTGGATTCAACAAAATAATTTTTCTGCTATGAGCATTGTCAGAGTCTTTCTGATAATGTGTATTGTGACTATCAGATGCAACTTCTCTCTCTCTCTCTCTCTCTCTCTCTCTCTCTCTCGACAGAGACTTACTCTGTACTCCTGGCTCGTCCTTAACTCACTATGGAGCCCAGACTTGCCTTAAATTCACAGCATTACTTCTACCTCAGCCTCCCAAGTGCTGGCAAGACAGGTGTGTGGCACAACTCCCAGCATATGTGGTGATAAGGAATCAAATTCAGGGCCTTGTGCTTGCTAGGCAAGCACTCTAACCACTGGGCTATTCCTCCAGCCCCAGATGCAACTTCTCTTAAATTCATTTGGTGAAGATACCTATTAATAATGTCTTGAGAAATGGTTTTGTTCCACTGTGTGTAGTCTGGGAAATTACATTTCCTTTATAAATTTGGTTCCAATTCCCATTTGGCCTTTACCTTTTATATGGCCCAAGAAGAAAAAACCTTTTGACATTTGATGTTGGTACTTGGCATCATCTACTTCAGTGTGGTTTTCACTTTAAAATACCAACAAATTGCTTTCTCAGCCCATTCTGTTCTTTTCCACATTTCTGTTTTTACCCTGGGAATTAGAATATTCTGTTCTGACCCTCACAGCTTATTTCTGTCTCTTAGTCTTACAGATTGAACATTGATAGAAATAATAATAACCTCATTAATAGAATAACAATAGCCTTTTATTTTAAAAAGTATTTTCACATCCATTATCTCATATGATCTTTTCCAACCTCAATAGGTAATGCATGGATTATTACCCCATTCTGCCTCAGGGCCATACAACTCACTAACAATAGAACCAATAAGGCTTCTGGATGAGTAAGTTCCATTATACGTAGTCCATCAGTTGTCTAGCCTGATTCCTTTCCTAATTTTTTGAAAATTAGTATATATAGAAGTTTGCTTGGCAAATGTGAGAATTTGCTGAGACAGCAAATCTGGGAAAATTATTTAGCAGGGTAACCACACTTGCAGAGACTCATGTATGTTGAAAAGGAAGCCAACATAATCTTAGATTAGTCTGGAACAGAGAGAAAATTCATCATGAGGTCACTGGGCCTGTTTCATGTTGTGGAGGGGGACTTCTGGCTTCCTTCATAACTCTGTACTTAAAAGACTGACAAGGGTAACAAGTTAATCCTGCATCTATTTTTATAGTATGGTAGTTTGCAAACTGATTGTATTTGGGCTCATGCATACCTTGACACTATTTTTCTGGTTCTTACTCTCAAACTGATACTGAATTGAAATCTGATAAGTGACAAAGTGATAGTTTCTTAGAAAGAAGAGGAGAAAGAACAAAACTTGCCATTTGAGAAGGGGACCCAAAGCTAGATGTCAATTTTTCTACATAATAAGTCCCCCTTTGTGATTTTTGGCTTTCTTTTATCTCCAGGCAGGCCCCAGGATTGGTGACACCATCCCAGGTCAGTGATTTATGTAAACATTTAGGGTACCAGTTAGTTAGGTAAGGATACGAGATAACGCATAGCTTAATTCCCCCACCTCCCTTTGTTCCCTTTGTGTGAATAAAGCCTGAAAAATTTGCCTACCAAAATTTTAAAAGGAAGAGCCAGGGAGTAGGGAGAACAAAACGAGCTGTTGGTCAGTCACCATTTTATATTTTTTGTTCATATCAGTTTCCCAATTTAACTCTATAAGGCTGATCTCCCTACTATGTCTTATATACTCTTTTACCTTTCCTAATGATTGGAGTCAGACTGAATCTTTTTAGATCAAGACAGTAGTTTTCAAGGTAAAATCTTGTTAATTTGGCACATTTGGCAATATCTGCAGACATGTTTAGTCAAACTAAGCTGCATCTCTGTTTCTTATGGCTTTCCAGCAATTCGCAGACCATATAGGCCTCAATTGAGCTGTAACAGTGTTTTGTCTTTCTTTCTTCCTTTTCTCAGTTCAGTGTGTAGTTGTGGTCCCCACACCCAAGGTAGCTGCTTCTTCCTCACCTCCTGGCTGTTAGAAACGGCTTGTGGGAAATTTACCTGTCCAAGCAAAGGATGGACATGGGAGGCATGGATAACAGGGTATGAGGCTTTAATTTTCTTTTTGCAAAAAGGATGACCTTCCCACGTGCAAGTGGAGAGAGGCACACCGAAAATGTGGGAGGTACTGACTTAAATCCCTAGGTCGCAGGTCCCTCCCCTTGCCTCTTCCTATTGGCAGGATGCACAATCTTCCTGAGAAAATCTAAGGCACTGGCTCAAGGCCAAGTCTATCACAATGTCATGACCTTGATACCTCCTCCCCCTTTCTGCCTTTGTCTGTTCACGACAAAGGCGCGAAAATGTAAGGATCTGAGATCCGCCCATCACCTTTACCCTGAACAGTGTGCCACAACTACTGCCTGATGGCGCTCACACTGGCCCACAAGGCAATAACACAAACCTGAAAGTTCTGCCCTGGGCACCTCGCAGTCTCAACAAGTTGACATAATCTCTCCAAATCAAAACACAAACATCCACTCCTTCCAGCCAGACCCCACTTACGGACAATATACCGTTTCATAGGTATCCCTCTACATCCAAATACATGAGGCTTTTCAGAGATATTCCTGATCAAAACCATAGCAGTCAGATTTAGAAAGATTTTGGCCATTGCTTCTTCAAATATTCTTTTGATCCCTTTCTCTCTTTTTCTTCAAAGGATACCATTATTTCTGTGTTGGTGCGTTTGTTGGCTCCTATGTGTCTCTGGGACTCTATTCACTTTTTTTTCTCTATTTGTGTGTATTCCTCAGACTGATTAATCTCAACTGACTTACCTTTAAGGACATCAGTTTTTTCTTCTATGTGTTCAATTGTGTTGTTTTGCCCCTATGATCAACTTTTCATTTCAGTTTTATATTTTTAACTCCAGATTTTCTATCTGGTTCATTTTACTTTATTTTATTTTTCCCCCAAAAGTTACAATATTTAGCAATATGTGTTTGCAAAACATAGTTAAATTCAACTTGAGGAATCAGTATATATACATATTGCAACTTAATCACATTTACTTTTTTTCTCCCCTTTCCAACTTCTTGCCTCCTCTCTCTGCACAAATATATCTCCTCATTTTCTATCATCTCTCTTTTTGGGATATTTTACTTATTTATACTTTGGGTTTCTCATATTAGAGAAACAATGTAATATTTAAGCTTCTGTGGATAACTCATTTCACTAATTATAATAGTCTAACAGTGAATCCATATTCCTACCAGTGATTCCAATCTATCTTTATAGCATACTAGCACACTATGTGTGTGTGTGTGTGTGTGTATATATATATATAGATATATATATAGATATCACATTTTCTTTATCTGTTGATCTGCTAATGGACATATCAACTTCATGTTTGTAGCTATTAAGAGGTGTGTTGTTACAGACATGAATGTGCATGTATCTCTATCATATGAGGATTTTAACTCTTTTGGAAAAATACCCAGAAGAAATATATCTGGGTAAAATGAAACATCTATTTTCAGTTTTTTTTGAGGAATTTCCATACTGCTTTCCATAGTTGTAACAGTTTACAGTTCTACCAGCAAAGTAGAAAAGTTACTTTTCCCTCACATCCTATCCAGCATTTGGTGCTTTGTGGGTTCTTGATAAAAGCCATTTTTATTGGGATAACATGGAACCTCAGTGTTGTGTTGGTTTATATTTCTCAAATGACTAGATACTGAAAAATTTTTATTTGTCGGCAATTTGTTCTTCTGTGTTGGCCCATTCAAGGGCCTAAATCATAAGGCCATACATTATGGTAGCAGATTTATTCAGAGCCAAAGCCACCAACATTCAGGGAGATGGTCAGAGTTAACTCTCTGAAAAGTCTCATCCCTCCACATTGTTTGTGCAAACAAAGACTTTTAAGGCATGACTGGGTGAAGGGAAGTCAGAGATTTTTAGTTACAGAATAATTTATGCTTTACAATCTGTTGTAGCTAGCAGACTCTGAAGTCCTGACATTTTCATAGTTTTTGCCCTTTTCCATCCTTCCTTGATAATTCATGTACCTGTAGGCTTCATAGGGTGAAGGAAAACTGCTTTTCTCTTTTAGCAGGCATTTATATATCTGCACTAATGCTATTAGCTTTCAGGAAAGAAAAGGTGTGGCACCTGAAAACTGGTCTTCCCTTCATTCCTAGGAAAATATAACTTAATTTTTAATGGCTGTCTTGTTAGTAATTTTCTTCTTTTGAGAACTGTGAATTCATTTTAATTTTCCATTTTAAAAATATTTTAAGAGTCCATTTTTCAGTTTTTTTCTATATTCTACATATTAACTCTCTGTCTAAGGAATAGGTGGCATAAAATTCTTTCCATTTCATTGCTTTTCTCTTCACTGTATTGACTGTTTCCTTCGCTATACAGAAGCTTTTTAATTTGATATAATCCTAATTGTTGATTCTTGGTCTTCTTTCTTTTATAATATTAGAAAAAGGATTTATTTAATGACAAAGCTGTCTGTGAGTGATGTCAAGGCAAAACATTTCTTTTGCCTTAATAAGAATGAAAGTTTATTCTGAAGCCAAATATGAGGGACCAAGCCCAAGAACATGAATTTAGGTTTCCCTAAATAACGTGTTCCAGTGAGCTGCAGTTACATGCAATATTTATAGTTATAGAAGAAAGTCATAAAGTACTTTTTAAAACATTGGTGAAAGCATGAGGTAGGTGGGTTACCTTAAGCAGGGTAGTCTCTACTATAGGCCTCAGATATTATCTGAGGATATTCTTAGCCCTGGGGTTGGTGGAAAGCTAGAGGTTCTACTTTTATATTTTATAAGGGTTACTTAATAATTACAGGAATGTTACATATCAAAGGATATATCACAGGATATTAAGTCAGATATAGAGGAAAATGGACGTGGCCGTGAAAAAGTGCCAAGGTAGCCTCTGATAATCTGTGTATGCAAAATATCCCAACTTCCCCAGGAATCTTTTGGAATCCAATTAGCTAATCACAATGGATTCATTGTGAGTGCAGCTATTTTGGGGGAACTTTAGTTCTCAGGGACATGGAGAGAATCTTCTCTCTGAAGGAGTCCCATCTTTCTACCTTGCCTTCATAAACATGTACTTTTTAATACATGATGAGGAAGGTGAGTCAGAGATTTTTGGTTACAGAAAAAGTTTCACACTCTATTGTTGCTGGCAAGCTCTCTGATGGCCTGATATTTGAATAGCTTTTGTTCAACCTTTCTTTCTTGGTTCTTTACAAACCTATAGACCTTTTAGGGTCAAAGGAAAACTGGTTTTCTCTTTAGCATGCATTTACATATCTATACCAAGGTATTTCTTCACTTGGGGAAGGGGCACCTATTGCAAATCACTTTCCTTTCTCTTGGAAAAATATAACTTTTAATTTTTAATATGCTGTCCTACTGTTATCACTTCCACTCTATTGTGGTTTGGATCTAGAATGCCCCCTAAAAGTCCCATGTGTTTGGATGTTATGGATTGACTGTGGTATGCTGTTGAGAAATTGGTCCTGGCTTAGAGGGATGGATTGCAGGCATGTGGTGGAGGATTATCACACCTTCCACTACTGGATCTGGGAGGGGCTGATCACTAGGATGTGACCTGGAGGTACATATATGCTGCTGCCTTCCTCTGGGACTGAATGAGATTGGACTAACTTGATGGCACTTAGCTTTCTGTTTGTAATGCTGTGAAGAGCTGCATCCACCTCTGCCTCTTCTATGTTACCAAGCACCCCTGAATAGACAGTGACCTTCTGAAAATATGAACTGAAATAAACCTTTCCTCCCCTAATTTTGTGGATGTTAGGTATTGAGTCACAGCAACAAAAAATAACTCTTTATGTTTTTATTTTTAATTCTTTAAGAAGTTTATACATGTAACATTTCCATTTACTGGAAGGTCTAGCCTCTGAAAATTATAGGTGAGAGCCAATCTTTTAATCTCTGTAGTCCCAGTTATTAACTTGGTAAGGTTTTGTTCTTTTACTCCTCTTGTTTCTACCTGTACAGGTTCATGTCTAGCACCCAAACCAAGCCTGGGCAAAATGTGAGCTCCAAAGGAATTGGGTAACCTTACTCTTACAGCATTGACTGGTTGTAATCTCTGGCTTTTCTTTTAGGCTGGCTCAGCTCATAGCCTTTGTCCTTTCTCAACAAACACTACACATTCCTTGCCTCTCCAAATTTCTGGGATCCCCACTTCAGTTTCAGCTTTATCTTCACAATTGCAGGTACTTCCCTCTCAGGGTCATACTGCATAGTGTCCAAGACCTTCTTCTCAAATCTGTGTGGAAGCCTTCCTAACCCCACAACTCTTGCATTCTGTATGCATGTAACATCAATGCCATATGGATAAGGCCAAACTGGCCATAGTTGCAGATATCTCTAGGGGAAGCCCTGTTTTGACAGTCAAACACCTCCCGTGGATTTGTGGATGTTGGGTATTGAGTCACAGCAAAGAAAAAGTAACTAAGACACAGGGCAACTAGAAAGGATCTATTAACTCCCAGTACCAAGCCACAGTGTGTTGTCAATTCAGTCAGTAGCATAACCAGACCCTCAACTCCAGGGCCTATGGCTTGAGTCCCATATACAGCACCTTTATTTTTGGCAGTTCACAACATATATTGGAAGGTCCCTGACAGAAGAGGTTCTCTGAGGCCCTCTCATGCTAGTTATTAAAAAAAAAAACCCAAAAACAAAAACAAACAAACAAAAAAAAAAACCAGCTGAATTCTAAGCCAAAATTTAGACCAGGAGTGCCCTTGTTCTTAAAGAGAAAGCTCCATTTTACTTATAGTTGTGGTGAAGCGACATTCATGGTCCTAGTTTTTAGGTGGTAAGAAAAAAATAATTACAGAAAAAAATAACCAAAACCAATGATGATCTCCCCCAAATAAACAAATTCTGAAACATTTTATGACACCTCTGAGTCTCTTTACCAAATCATTGCCACAAATTAGGAGGCCAGAGTTGTCCCAGATGGTGAGAATCATCTCATCCAAATAGCACTAAACTGAACATTGCCCCAAATGGCTGACAGTAGCCCACATGGTGAGAGTACCTCACTCAAATGACACTGTACTGAAATAACCTAAAGAGCTAGTCAAAATAGAGACTCCCCTCCTGAGGATACCCTTCCCAGTAGGTAACCATACAGTCCCCGGTTGTTTAAATAATAATCCTTTTTCTTTAAAATGGTGTTAAAAGTAGAAGGTGCTGCAACCTGCCTTCTTGGAGGCAGGACCTATTGTCCTTAGCCCATTAAATCTGCATCTTAACCAAGGACTTGCTACCTACCTCCCAGGCCCAAATAATGAGGCCCCGCCTTTTTGAGGTTATATCTTATTTAATAGGTGTTCTATTGAAAAAGTCCTTGCCAGTGTCTCTACCTTTAAGGGTTTTAACTACTTCATCTTCCAGCAGGTTCATTCTTTCCATTTTAATATCTATGTCTTTGATTCAGTTTTTATTATTTTTTTCTTCTGTGTGCTAGGATTACAGGTTTGTGCCACCATGCCCAGTGTATGTGGTTCTGGGGAATCGAACTCAGGTACTTAGTGCTTGCTATGCAAGCACTTTAACCACTGAGCCACTCCTCCAGCCTCCATTTTTATTATTTTATTTTATTTATATTTTGAGACAGGATCTCACTCTGTAGTCCAGGCTGGTCCTGAAGTCACTGTAGCTCAAACTTGTCTTCAGCCCAAAGCAATGCTCCTTCCTGGCTTATGTCGTTCAGGGGAATCAAACCCAGGGACTTGGTGTTTGCTAAGCAAGTGTTCTTAATTGCTGTGCTATTCCTCCAGCCCCTTGATTTGATTTTAGTACTGGGTGAATGATATGTAATTAGAATTCCTTTTATATATGGCTAACTAGTTCTCCTGGATCCGCTTGTTACAGAGGCTATCTTCAGTGTATGTTTTTGGTTCCTTTGTCAAAGATCTTATGGATGAGGGTGTTTATGGTTGGTTGTTTCTGTACTCTCAGTTCTGTTCAGCTGGCTCACCTGTCTGTTTTTGTGCCAGTATCATACGTTTTTTAATCACTGTTACTTTGTAACATAATTTGGTGTCTGGAATTATGATGCTTCCTGCTTTTGTCTTATTGCTAAGGACTGTTTTGGTTATTCTGGGTCTCTTCTGGTTCCATATGAATTTTAAGATTGTTTTTTTCTAGTTTTGTAAAAATACTATTAGTATCTTGGTTGGAATTACATTGAATCTGCATATTAGTTTTGGTTGTATTGCTATTTTGACAATATTAGTTCTATGTAGCTAGAAACAAGGAATGTCTTTCCATTTTCTGATGTCCTCTTCAATTTCTTTTTTCAGTGCACTATAGTGTTTATTGTAGAGGTCCTTCACTTATTCAATTATGTTGATTCCTAGCTATTGTTTTGAAGGTACTGTGGATAGAGTTGTTCTCATCTCTTTCTCTATGATTTCATTGATGTTGTACAGAAATGCTGTGAATTTTTGTGTATTGTTTTTGTATCCTGCAACTTGGATGAATTGTTAATTAATTTTAAGAGTCTTCTGATGGAGTTTTTGTCATTTCCTATATAAAGAATTATGTCATCTGAAAATAAGGATAATTTGACTTCTTTTTATGTATATTCCCTTCATTTCCATACTTAAAGTCATTTTGTTTAGGAAAAACTAAGGAATAAAAGCTTCTACTAGTTGATAGGGATTGAGGATAAAAGCTTCTGCTAGTCAGAAGGGGGCACAAAAGAGGGTTGTCCGCATTTCATTCTCTTGCATGATTTCTCTGAAATTTTGAGTACTAAGCTGAAAAGGAGTGGTTAGGGTCTTGTTCCTAATTTTAGGAGAAATATTTTCAGTTTTTCTGATTTTGATGATATTGGTAGGAGGATTGTCACAACGACTTATCAACTTGAGGTAAGGTCTTTCTATATATATTTGCATTAGAGTTTTTTATGGATGTTCGATTTCTGAAAGGCTTTTTCTGTATTTATGGAGATGGTTATGTGGTTTTTGTCCTTGCCTTTGTTTATGTAATGTATTTCATTAGATGATTTATGTATGTTGAACCATCCTTGCATCTCATGGTGTATGTTCTTTTAATCATTTGTTGAATTCTGCTCACAGGTATCTTGTTGAGTGTTACTGCATCTATAATTCATGAAGGAAATTAGCCTATAGTTTTCTTTCTATAGTTTTTTTTTTTTTTTACAGTTTTGGTGTCAGGTAGTTCTACCTTTCGGGAAGGCAGTATTCCTCCTCTTTCAGTTTCACGTAAAAGTTTGAGAGATATTAGTATAACCTCTTTTGAAGTTCTGTTAAAATTCTACAGCGAATCCTTCTGGTTCTAGGCTTTTCTTTATAGGTGGAGATTTTATTACTACCTCCATTTCATTACTTGTTTTTTTGTCAACTCAGGAATTTTATGTCTTCTTGGCTTGACTTTGGTATCTCATATTTGTATAGAAGTCTATCAGATTCTTCCAGATTCTCTGATATATTAGATTTACTTTTTCAAAATAGTTTCTTACAGTGTTGTGGATTTCAGAAGTGTCAGTTGTGATTTCATTCCTTTCATTTTCATTGCATTGATATGAATTTTTTTTCTTTTGGTTAACTTGGCTACGGTTCATTACTCTTATTTATTCTTTTGAAGAACCCAACTCTTTGATTCATTGATCTTTTGATATGTTTAGTTTCTATTTATCTCTGCTCTACTCCTTAAAATTTCTTCTCTCTGCCTAATTTTGTATTTGGATGGTTCTTATTTCCCTTGGGTCTTGAGCTGACTCATTGGATTATTTATATCAGATTGCTCTTTTTTATGTGTGCCTTGAAAGTTTTAAATTTTCCTCTTAGTATTGCTTTTGCTGTGTTTCATAGATTCTTGTATGATACCCTTCCATTGTTATTTGACTCTAAGGAGTTTTTGATTTCTTCCCTAGTTTCTTCTGTGAACAGTTGCCTGTTTAAAAATATATTGTTAAATCTGCATGCATTTTTATAGTTTCTGTAGTTTCTTTTGCTGTTAATTTATAGTTTCATTCCATTATAATCTGAAAGTATGCAACGAATTATTTCAATTTCTTTTATTTTTTTTTAAACATGCTTGCCTTATGGCGTTGGATATGGTCTTTTTTGAACATAGTCGCATGTGCTGCTAAGGAAAAGGTGTTTTCTCTTGGTGGGATATCAGTTAAATCCATTTGTTTTATGATGTGCATAAACTCTAATATTTCTTTGTTAGTTTTTTGTCTTGTTGACCTATTTGTGAGAGTAGGATTTTGGGGGGCCTATTTGTCCTTTCTTATCTGATAGGTTTTTTTATATAAAATTGGGTGTACCAATATTGGTTGCATTGCTTTATTTTTTCCATTGAAATTCTGCTTTATTATTTGAAAATCATATTTTGAAAAATATTGAGCATGGAGAAGGTAGCAATGACTTAAACATACAAACCAAAAATGATACAATAATCAAAAAATTTAAATTAAATGAATCTCAGACTTCAATACATTGAGGGGTACATGATTCAAAAAATTTTAAAAATTGTACTATGTATGCAATTTTAACTTTCTTCTTGCCTAATTATGTACACACACACACACACACACACACACACACACACACACACAGTTGTTGTTGTTGTTCATGCATGAATTCTAAATTCTGTAACAACTTAGAGACACAGGATTTGAGTAATCAATGAACATCTTTGTCCACCCATTTTTCAGAGGGTCACCTCTTTCCTAGCTAACCATTGCCCCTCTTTCTACCCTGTTACTCATGGTGGGGCCTTTTTATGCTGTTGTTGTGTGCACTTTATAAGAGGGACACCCATCTACAGTCAGTCTTTTGTGTTTGGTCCATTTCACTAAGCATTATTGATTCAAGGAGGCCCCTTTTTCATTCAAAAGCTTCGTATCTGTCTTTCTTTATGGCTGCATAGTGTTCCATTGTGTATAAGTACCACATCTTCTTTAACTATTCCTCTATGTATGGGCAGGTAGGTTGTTTCCAGTATTTGGCTGTTATGAATTATGCTGCTATTAACATGGATATACATGTGTCTTTTTCGTATACTGACTTTATTTCTTTTGGGAACATGCCCAATAGAGTGTAGCTGGATCAAATGGAGTTTCTATTTTCAGCTTTCTCAGGAATCTCAGACTGCTTTCAATAATGGTTGTACCAGCTTGCATTCCCACCAGCCATGGAATACAGTTCCTTTTTTTTCCCCCACAGACTCACCAACAATTGTTATTTTTTGCATTTTTGATGTCAGCCATTCTTATTGGAGTGAGGTAAAACCTCAGTGTTTTTATTTGCATTTCTCTGATGGCCTGTGACGAAGAACACTTTTTCCTATGCTTGTTGGCTTGTTGTACTTCTTCTGAGAAGCTTATTTTCGTTTCAGCTTCCCACTTCTTGATTGGGATGTTTATTTTAGGGAGTTTTATGTCTTTGAGTTCTTTGTATATTCTGGATATTAATCCTTTGTCTGAAGTGTTACTGGTGAATATCCTTTTGCATTCTGTGGGTTGTCTCTTCACCTTGTTGATTGTTTCTTTTGCTGTGCAAAAGCTTTTTAGTTTGATGTAGTCCCATTTGTTGATTCTTGCTAAGGATTTTTGTGCAGTTGGTGATCTCTTCAGAAAATCTTTTCCTGTTCCTATTTATTGGATTCCTTTTACTTCATTTTCTACGTATGGGAAGTTTTCTCTTATGATTTCAGTGGGTAGATTTCTTAGTCCTTTAGTATAAATTTTCATTTTTTTGTATTACTGCTATTCTGAGATTAAGTTTCTTTGAGTCTTCTATAATCTGTATCATTTTATGTCCTTGTCAACATATAATTATGATTGTTAAGGGTCTGGACCGCTATTATATTCTTGTGCTCTAAGTCAGAAATTCTGTCCTCATTTTGTGTTGTTCTGTTCCCTAGACTTTCCACAGAAGTTTTCATCTCTTGATGCTCTTCTTTTATCTTTTCATTTTTTTGGAATTCTTTAGTGATCTTGTCATTCATTTCCTGTATTGACTTCTGTAGTTCTGTTAGTTTTGCATTTGTTTCTTCCTTAAGTTCTTTAGTTAAGTCTTTTTGAATTCTTGAAGTATTTTGTGTAATTTATTGTATGAGTCTGTCTTGTATTCTTTAAACATTTTGTGTAGTTTTTTGTTTGAGTCTGTCTTGAATCCTTTCAGTAGGTTACATATTTTTGTTTCAAAGATGAGGAATTTTGGTTCTTCCTCTGGTTCTATCTGGGTCTCCCTTGGTGTTTTAGGGGGTTTCTGTGGCATCTTGCCCTCATGTTTTTTCATCTTGTATTTTTTGGCTTGCTGTGGCTACTCTTTGATTAATTTTTTTGATAGTTGAGAGCGTTGCTCTATAACTGTGTAATATGTGGTCTGTGTCACTGAGATGGCATTCCTTGTTACAGGACTAGTTTGTCCTTTCCCCCTTGACAGTTGCTACTAGGTCTGTTTTAGAGAGATTTTTCTGCTGTGGTTGAAGCCTCCACTCCTGGAACCCTCTCACCTTCTGGCAGATCGTGCGGGGGTGGATGCTTCTGGGTGACTGAAGTGATGGGCGGTGATTAGGCCCACCTGTATGGACTTTGAGTTGCAGGTAGAATTCTAGGCACAGCTACTTGGATGCATATGGCATGCAGGAGAGATCGGTGCTGATTAGGCCCCGTTGTGTTGGCTCCAGGGTACAGGTGAGTGTCTGGATGAGGTGACCTGGGTGCCTCTCATGTGCAGCAGTGATGGCTGTGAAGTAGGCCCAGATGTGTGGGCTCTGAGGTGTAGGCAGGGATCTAGGCACAGCTACTTGGGTGCCTCTGGCATATAGCAGTGACGGTTGCCAAGTAGGCCCAGTTGTGTGAGCTCCAAGGTATAGGCAGGAGTCTGGGATCACCTATCTGTGTGTCTCAGGCATAAAGCAGCAATGGATCGAGGTTAAGCCCAGCCATGGGGACTCTAAGGTGTAGGCAGAGGGACTGCTGGTGGCTACCTGCATGTCTCTGGTGGGTGGCAGGAACTGGGCATGAGAAGGCCTAGTCCCATGGGCTCTCAGTTACAGGTAGGGGAGTGCTAGGGACCCCCTGGATGCCTCTGGTATACCATAGAGACAGAATGGGAGAAGGCCCAGTGCCATGACTACCTGGATGCTTCCAGCACACAATAAGGATGGGGTACAAGAGTGCTCGGTCCTGCAGGCTCACAGGTGCAGGTAGTGAAGTGTCATCAAATACCTGGATGCCTCTGGTGTGTAACAGGGATTGGGTGTGAGAAGGCTCAGTCCCATGGGCTCCCAGGGGAAGGAGGGGGAGTTGCAAATATATTTATAATTTTAAAAGCTTCCTGTGAATTGTTCCCTTTAACAGTACTTAATGTCCATTTTTGTTTCTTCCGATCTATTTTGGCTTGAAATCTGTTGTGTCTGAGAATAACATATGTACTCCTGCTTGTTTTGGGGTTCCGGTTCCATGAAGTAGTAATTTTTATGTTTATTTTTGGTCCATGTTTCTTAGTGGGAAAAGTGTGTCTTTTCAGGCACCATATTGTTGGGTTGAGTTTTTCATTCAATCTGCAAGTTTGTGTCCTTTGATTGAAGAGTTTAAGGCCATTAACATTGAGAGTTATTTTATTCACTAAATTGTGTCATTATCATGTTATTTCTGTTATGATTCTTTGGTTTTTACTTCTGTGAGGTTACTTTCCTACTTTCGATGTTTCCTTTTTTCTGGGTTCTTGGGTGCTGCTAGTCTCCCTGTCTCTCTCAAGGATTCTGTAAAGTTTTTCTGCAATGCTAGTCTAGTTGTCATAAATTTCTTTGTTTTCTTTGTCATGGAATATTTTTACCTGTTTTCAAGGATAATTTTGCCAGGGATAGTAGTTTGGACCGCCACTAACTTTTTTTTTTTTTTTTTTTTTTGAGCTTGGGAGATTTTGTTGCATCATCTCCTGGCCTTCAAGATTTGTACTGAGAAATCTGCGGTTATTATGATGGGTTTTTCTTTGTAGTTTACTTTATGTTTTTCTCTTACAAGCTTTTAGCATTCTCTCTTTGTGTTAAATGACTAGAATTGTGATTAAGATATGTCATGGACAGGCTTTTTTCTGATCAAGGTTAGTTGGTGTTGTGTTTGCCTCCCATACTTGAAGACGATTTGGGCAATTTTCTGCCATAACTGATGAATATGTTCTTTATACCTTTTGTGCAGTACTGTAATTTTTCTTTCACTCCAACTCCTATAATTCTGAGCTTAGTTCTCTGAGTTGCCCACTAATCGTTGCATCCAGCCATCTTTTTGTTTTTCGGGCAGCACTGAGTATATGGCTCAGTTCATTAACCTAATAGTCAAGGTTCATTACTCTGTCTTCACCATGCCTGAGCCAGCTTTCTGTGCTTTCAGCTAAGACCATTATTTATCTAGTAAATTCCTCTTGGAGCTTGCCAAATGTGTCTTGCATTTGTTTAAGTATGTCTTGTTTGAACTGATTGACAAGTTGGTCCCATAGTTTTTTGACTTCCTTTCCTATAAACTTCTATAGTACAGTGCTCATGGTACCAGCTTCTTCAAACTCAGACATTTTTGCAGATATTTTATCATCACATTTTCACATGATTCTGTTGCTAAAGATTATAGGTAAGTTAGGATAAAAAAAACTGTCTCTACTATGAAGATTTCTCCAGTTAATGTTTTTTTCATGGTATTTTCTTGAATTTGATTGCATTTTGATATTTTTGTCTGTTTTTAGCATATTCAACTATTAAGTTTAGGGGTTTTCTTAATAACTTTATACTGCTTTCCTGTTCCCCTATACTTCTCCGTGAGGAAGAAATGGATTGTAGTAATGTAGGTCACCTAAATACAAGCTAGCTATTGGCATACAGTGAAAAGTTCAACCTCCTTGCCACCATTAATACCATGAATGAAATCTGCAATAATGTTGTAATGTAAGATAACACGTTATGAACAAGTCATAATAACCAATGAAATACTACAACTGTTCTATTCTTAACATTAGAAATGCAGTCTGTACTGTTAATGCAGGTACCTAAATAAACCAAATATTAATGTATTGAAAGGATCCACTATAGGCAACACTATATCATCATCAGTAATATAATAGAAATCTGTATTTCCTGTTTAGGCTAAACTAAATAGTTAAAAGTTATTAACTCTTAATAGGCTCTAGCTGCTATGCCACCATTAACCATAGGACAGGATCAGCAGTAATGGTATAATTTAAGATAAACCAATTATTGACATGTCATTATAAACAATCATATAACTTTCTTACTCTTAACATTACAAATGCCATTTATATTATTAGTGGAGGTACTTAAACAAATAATATGGTAACTTATTGAAAAGGTCTATTAAAGGAAACATCATACTGATAATAACAGAAAAAATGTGCATAATTATTTTATGCATTACTAAATAACAAAGTTATTAACTCCTAATAGAATAATTCACATAGTGTTAAGTCATTGATGTTTAAATACTATTAATAGGATGTTGGGGGTAGGGAAAAAATGGTCTGAGAGAAAGGGTTAGTTTTGGAGATGAAAGAAGAAACAAAATAGAAGATAGAATAGAGGTGAGCAAGGCAAAACTCCAACTAAAGACCAAAAGAAAGTAAATATAGTTAGGAAAAAGTGACACAATAAAAGAAGAACCAGAGAACAAAATGAAAAAAATACAGAGAATAACACAAGGGTCTATGAAAAAGCTGTTCAAAAAAAGAAAAAAGAACAAGTTGAAAGAAAAATCCTCAAAAGCAAATAAAACAAAAAATAAAAATAATGACAAGTCCAAAATGTATAGAAAGAATGATTAAAGTGAGTCCAAAGTCCAAAGTTTTTTTCTGCATAGCTTAGATAAGTAGTTTCCTTCCATGTCCTGTCATTTTGGTGTCCCATGTCCACCAAATATGGGAGAGGGGGAGAGCAGCAATTGAACTGTATGTAACCATGGATGCCTGCTCAGTTTCGTTCCATATTCCTTTATGAGACCAGTCCCCTCTCTTCCCGTGCTCCACTCTGCACGATATACTTCTTCCTTAAGGGCCCTCACTCCAGTGGCCAGTGGACCTTTTCAAGCTGTTATGGCTATGGGAGCCAAAAAGCCTATGCTGGTCTTTATTCAGAGCAAAAAGCAATAGGAGTCCATGAAGCAATTGAGGTCCCTCAAATCAAAGGCCTCCAACCAGACACTTCCACATCTAGCTCCCTGGACAAATTGTTCTTCACTGAGATGGCTTCCTTTACTGATGAGTTGGAGATGGAGAGTGCGGACCTCTGATGTCCACTACCTACTCTCAGCAGGCCCGACTCTTCCAGGAAGTCTTCGGCATGTTCTTAATTCTCTGCAATAGTCTCCTGTGGCAGCTCCATCCCAGTCATTAATCAAGTGTCCCAAAAATCCCTGGGTTTTGTCTTGTCCGTGGCCTATTTTCCAGCACATTCCAAACTAAGTTCTTCCTTTAATGGCTCCCTAGTATGGAGCCAGTGCTTCTCCTGCATCACCTTTCAGACCAGCTAGTGAGAAACCCCCTGCTGCACATGCAGGTTGCAACCATAGCCTTTTCCCAAACGCCAGCTGCTGTTTATCTCTGAGACTTCTGCCTTGTCTCTGTTGCTGAAAGTCTGCTCCTAGCTTTTTTTTTTTTTTTGCCTGAAACAGTTTTCTATCTGGTGTGTTTACTTCTCCACGGTTTTCTTCAGTCTCCACAGCCTCTATGAGCTTTCCAATTTTTCTACTGGTCTCCTTTCAATTTCTGAAGCTCCTCTACTTTTGTCTGCTATGCCATTCAGGTATTTACTGTATCTGAGACTTCTTGGTGAGTCCCTTCAGAGCTGCTAATGGGGAGACATTACTACACCACCACCCTATACCACCCCTTTAGTTCATTTTAAGAATTTGTCTGTATTTTCTATTGAAACATTGTTCTCATACATATAAGTATTTCAGATATAGTTTTTTTTAGTTTATTTGTAGTAGCTTATGTATTTTCTCTTTTAAGTTCAAATTGTGGCTTCTACAGGACTGTTTCTATTTTTTTCCCCCATTGAATGGACTGTATTGTTTGTTTGGCTTTTTTTTTTGTATGTATTACAAGTTTGTGCTTAAAACTAGATATTATAAAAAATACACTGTAACATATATGAAAATCTGATCCCTCTCCTACATCCCCAGGGTTGTTATTGTTGGTCTTTATTGCTTTTGTTTGTTTAGTGCCTTTCTTACACTAATTCTGTAAAGTCTGTATTGTTTTTCACTTACGACACCTGAGCTATTTGTTTGGTTAGCTTAGTGATCAGATAAAGAGTGGACAGAGATTTTCTTAAATACTTGGGAGTTAATAAATCTGGTGTTTAAAGAGTTTTTTATATGCATTTTGGGGGCATATCCTGAAAATTCAGGTAAGTAGTTGACAATTTTGCTTTGCCTTTACTTCCTGCTTGTGTAAACTCTCAGAGTCAGCCAGGTAAAAGGTTAGAACTTTCTCAGGAATGTCCTGAGCACACATGCAGCCCTGTATATAAACATAGCCCACACTTGCATGTAGCCATTTAGATTTCCTGAAACAAGTCAGAGCTTTTGAAATCCTCCTAAAGAAACTTGTTTCCCCAGCTTTTCTCTTTAAGCTTTTTGGTTAATCTATTATTTTCTTGATTCAAGCTGCCTCAAATAGCCATAATATTAAACAATTTCCACTGATTGTTTTCGACCAATGTCCTTGGGGAGACAGTTCTTTACACTGGAATAGCTCCCAGTTGTATCAAATAAAGACAAGCCTTGTGATTGGATATTCTATAAATTATAAAACAAATCAAATAATGGTTATTTTCTAAAAATGGCACCTGAAGCCGCTGCATCCCCATTTTACTCCCTGTAGTGATGACAGAGTTTCACTGTGTTTTCCATTGGTTTTCACTATAAATGTGGGTTTCTGATTTTCCAGGCTATTGTGGAGGCTGAAGGAGCGAATACGAATAAGGAAAATTAAACCACCACCAAAGCTTACTGAGATACAGTCATTGTATTGAATAAATGCTTCCGGAATTGCTATAAGACTTTGGTAAGTTTCCATACTTCTGAAAAAATGATTCTGACAATGTTTGCCAGTGTTCCTATTGGTTGGATGATAGTATTTCCTGAGACCTTTACTCCATTCTTTGTGACAATATCATTGTAAATTCCTAGATATGTAATTTGGATTGATGTTAGTGAAAATATAGGATAATTCTTTTTACATTTTCTTTAAACATGATATGAAGTTTATAAAAAATATGCAAAAATTTATACACAGAACAGTTATCGCTCTGTCCAACTCACCTGTTGTTAACATGTTTTTCATATTTTCCTGATCCATTTGAGAATGAATTGCATATATTATCCCTTTTTATATGAACTTCTGTGTTTCCTAAGAATATGGAAATTCTGTTAATCAGAAAATAATTATCAAATTCAGAAATTTTAACATTTATACAATACTTTGACTTCTGGATTTCTGTTTTGTCACTTGTCTCACTAGTGTCCATAGCATTTTTCTCTAGTTCAAGATCCATTCTAGGGATCATGTACTGCATTCAGTAGTTGTCATATCTCTTTACCCTCTTAAATGAATCACTCTGCTTGATTGAAAATTTATGGGAGAAGAGCTATAATAAGTTTTCTGGGAATAATCTTTTTGAAGTATCAACTTAGGGCTGGGGATGTAATTCAGTGGTGGAGTGCTTGCCTAATCTATATGTGGAACCAGATTTAGTTGCTACCACTGGGAAACTGTCCTCATTTCTCCTTCATTACAAAATGTCCCACCTCAGGACTAGAAAGATTTGTAGGTTGACAAAAGGAGTAGATATGTAGTGTTCTGGATTCAGGTATGTTCTGAGAGCTTTTCAAGGCACTGTTTCTATTGCTTCTTTCTCTTCATTTAAAGCCTATCTCTTCTTTTTGTTCTGACTTTGATCCCTTTAGTATATAGCATGTCAGATTTGATTTGCTTGAATTTAATGTGTCACAGTGTGTCTGGCTGAGGATCATCACAGGATAGCTGAGGACATGGAGCTTCCCTTGCAGGAAATCCTGTTGCATTTTGTATGAGGGAGCTCAAGCTTATTAGCAAAGATCTTTTCTCTTTTTTCCAGATACAATGTTGAAGGCATTTCTTTGTGAAAATTAGTGAATCAGTTATGAATATTGCTAGCTATCTTTTTAAAAATCTGTTATAATGGTAAAAGCTACACCTTAAGTGAGAGGGAAATGTTTCTGACTTTACTCTGCCCCTCAGTTCTCTTACTAAATATTTCATACCACTTTTTTTCCAAACATTGATTAGAAATGGTTATTTTTTGGTGGAAAGTACATCAGACTCTTCTTCTATACTGGATAACCTAGTCTTCTCATAGTTTTTCTTATTCTTTCATTGTCTTACATACCCATGTATATGCATGGTCTGAAGTCAGTGACTGCCTTAGGTCGGGTGCTTCCACTTTCTATTTACTCATATCACCATATCCTCCCAGTCCCTCCCTAATTTGCTTTTACCAGAAAAAAAAAACCTTGTGATCTTTCTAAAAATTAATCTACATATTATTTGTGTTAAAAAGCCCTTTTGAGGCTTCCGATCAAGATGGCGGCTGAGTAACAGCACGGCACAAAGTCTCCTCATCGACTCACTTACAAAGTCAAGAAGCAATAGTTAGAAAAAGCATGTTTGGTGTAGCTAGGAAAGAGAGAAGCATCCCCCAAAACTGAAAGGCGACCAGCGGGAGGCCAGAAACTCCGAAGGATCATCAAAACCGAAGGGAAGAACAAATTAAATCCCCGCAGTCCAGTAAGCCGCCACAGCCTGCAGCAAACGGCAGGCAGAGGTGGACAGAGGAATGCTCTCGGGGACCTGAACATCTGACTGAACAGAGATGGAAGGGATGGAGCACACAACAACAGGAGAAAAAGCTTGGGTGGATCAGAAGCAGCCGACTCGGCACGGCGCCACGCTGCCAGCACCCACAGATCACAAACAAGGTCCAGAGGCCAGACCTCAGCCCGAGGTAAGCGTGGACCGGGACAAATCTGAATTATTGGCTGTGGGCGGCCTCAGAAGCACTAACCCGCGGGTGTTTGTACTATAACCACAGTGTGCACTCACCCTAGAAAAGATCCAGGAATCCCAGATCAGAAACGGGACTCAACAGCCATCACAGGCACTGATGGCAGCAGGAGCCATTCACTTTTCCTGCATACCAGAGTCAGTCAGAGGTAGCAGTACCATGAGGAAATGTGGTAACAAATCTTATACAAAAAGATCTGACTCCCCAGGGGAAGGTGCAAGGGGTGCTGAAATTGCAGAACCCAAAGAAAAGGACAAAAATGATGGTAACTTCTGGGCCCAGATAGTCAGTGAATTAAAACAGGAATTGAAGGAGGAGTTAAACCCGGAAGCAAAGAAGGAAATAAATCAGACAGCGTGAGAACTACAAGAACACTTAGCTAAGCATAAAGCAAGTCTTGAAAAGGAATTAGAGGAGACCAAAGAAGAATTGGGGAAGTGTAGGCACACATCTCCTACAAAAAGACCTGACACCCCAGGAGATGAAGTCAGGGTAAATAAAGATGAATATGGCAAAACTGATGGCAACTTCTGGGCCCAGAAATTCAGTGAATTAAAATGGGAATTAAAGCAGGAAATTAAACAGACAGCAGAAGAGCTACACCAATACATAGATAAGCAAAAAGCAAGCCTTAAAAAGCAAGTAGAGGAGACCAGAGAGGAAATATACCAGAAGATAATGAAGACAAAAGAAGAAATTAGAGAAGAACACAACAGAGATATAGAAAAATTGAATGCAGATATTCAGGAAATGAAAAACACACAGGTAATAATAAGCAACCACTTTAAACAACTTCAAAATAGTATGTCAGACCTAGAAAATAAAATGACTAAGCTGCAACATACAGGCCATGAAGAATACAAAGTAAATAAAGAAAGCGAGTCATTACAACGACTGATAGATGATTCAAGGAGAAACAACCTCAGAATTATGGGAATCAAGGAGAAGACTGAGGACAAAACAAAAGGCTTAAAGGACATGTTTAATGAAATAATGGAAGAAAATTTCCCAGATCTAAGAAGAGAAATGAACATGGAACTTTTTCAAGCATATAGAACACCAAACAACTTTGATCAGAAGAGACCCTCATCGCGACACATCATAATTAAAATTCTAGAAACCCAACACAAAGAGAAAATACTAAAAGCGGTAAGAGAAAAACAGAAAGTGACCTACAAAGATAAACCCATCAGGATAATGGCAGATTTTTCAATCCAGACTCTAAAAGCAAGAAAATCGTGGAGCTGTATCATCCAAGCACTAAAAAAAACATAGATGCCAGCCAAGACTGCTATATCCAGCAAAATTATCTTTTATCTTTTAACTTAAAGGGAGAACTTAAAACTTTCCATGACAGAGACAGCTTAAAGGAATTTGTAGCCACTTAGCCAATATTGCAGAAAATACTTAAAGGAAACTTGGACAGTGAAAGGGAGACCAGCGACACCAATGACCCCAGAGAAAAAGTGACAACAGCTAGAGGAGAAGGAGCTGAGAAAAAAGTAGGTTAGTAATCAGTGAAATATGAGTAAATAAGATATGAAAGTTAGGAAATTAAGAAATAACTAGATTTGCCTACATGTCTGTCGCT
>PVKB01006859.1:0-49675 GCA_004027205.1 Ctenodactylus gundi | reverse complement strand
CCCCCCCCCCCGTCCCCCTCTTTCCCTTTGTCTTTCATTTAAAGTTCCATGAGATAGTTGTGGTCTGGGTCTCTCATATCAGAGAGACCATCCGATGGTTCACCTTCTGCTTCTGACTCACTTCACTAAGCATGATATTCTCAAGTTTCTTCCATTTGCCTGTGAAAACCTCCACACTGTGGGACCTTACAGATGTGTAGTATTCCATTGTGTGTAAGTACCACAGTTTGTGTATCCACTGGTCTGTTGATGGGTATTTTGGTGACTTCCATATTCTAGCTATTGTTAGTTGTGCTGCTATGAACATGGGTATACATAAATCTCTGTTGTATGTTGTTTTGGCCTCTTTTGTATATATTCCCAGGAGGGGTGTCACCGGATCAAAAGGGATATTTATTTCTAGTCTTTTGAGAGCTCTCCATACTGCTTTCCAGAGTGGTCGAACGAATTTACACTCCCACCAGCAGTGCAGGAGAGTTCCTTTCTCCCCACAGCCTCGCCAGCATTGATAAAAACAAGCCTTTTGATGTAAGACTCGTTCATTCCTTTCCATGATCCTTCATCCTTCTTCTCTTAAAGTTGATGCGTATAGACCTCCTTATCTGAAGCCAAAAGCCCTTGTGTGGGGCCAAAAGGAAATTGTCACACCAGATTACAACTTTAAATGTGTAATTTTAGACACGATGCAAGTGCTGAAACATCTACAAGACTCTGTATGATCTGAAAAAAAAGACTCATATTATCATATTTGCTGCCTACGCCCCTCTTCCACATCCTCAACCCCTTATAAAACTCCCAGTCTCTCACTTCGATGACAAAATTCTTCTCTTGGAAACTGGCCTACTGCTTGACAGTGTACTCTTGCCTGAGAAAATACTTATCTTTCCTCGTTTTTGACTTGGTAGATTTTTACTGCTTATGTCATTGGACAGCATAGATTAAGTATAGATCAGTGGAACAGAATAGAAAGCTCAGAAATGTCTCCCCTATATGGTTATTAAACTTTTAAATATGTTTTTAAGAAGGTATACACCATAAAAATTACCTTTTCAGCCATTTTAAGTGCACATTTCAATTAAGTACATTCACATTGCTATACAGCTATCTACATTGTTCATCTCCAAAACTTTCCCAGCTTCCCAAACTGAAGTCCTTCCTCCTTAGACACTGGCTCCCCATTCACCTCTTGATTCCCTGGCATCTCTATCCTGCTTTGGGTCTCTATGAATCTGCCAAATCCAGGGACCTCATATGAGGGACTTACAGAGTCCTTCTGTGGCTGATTTATCTCAATGAACACGATGTCTTCACATTTCACCTATGTCATATCACGCATCAGTGTTGGGGCCCTCAGGGCCCGAGAGCCTCAGCATTGCTGACCTCGGCCAAGTTCCTTTACAGTTTGAACAGTATGAAATTCCAGGTGTTGCTTGTTGACTCAATTTAAGTCAATGTTGTTCTGACCGTTTGCACGTGTTGCTTTGACCTTTTGAAATTCCAGGTGTTGCTTGTTTACTAAATTTAAGTCACATGTTGTTTTGACCGTTTGAAGTTTGGATCAGGTGTAGAAACACGTGACTGTTACCTAGTGGGAAGGCAAGGAGGGTATGAAAGCAAGACTGTAGATAATAAAGCGGCTTTTGCAGTGACCCTTGCAAGAGTCCAGTATTCTTCGATCCGCACTCCCCCTCTCGTGTTCTCATTGACTGACTGAGCAGGCTCAGTCACATCAGGATTTCCTTTCTTTTTAAGGCTGAACAGATGTGTGTAGATGGGCCATTTTTGTTGATCCACTCATCTGTTGAAGATCACCTATTATTCCAGATTAATTTTTTGCAAAAGTGTTAAGGCAGTTCAGCAAAGAAAGGGTGGAATTTCCAACAAATAGTGCCTGAACCACAGGACATTCATTTGCAAAACACAGTGACCTTGATTAGTATTTATCACCATACAGAAAGTTTAACTAAAGATAATCATAGATTTATGTGTAAAATGTAAGAATATAAAGCCTTCTAAAGAAAACAGAAGAAAAAAACTTTCTAATTTTTGGATAAGTGAAGATTTCTTAGACACAGCAACACCATCCATCAGACAAAAAAATATAAATTGCACTTTATTAAATTTAATAACTTTTACTCCTGTAAAGCCACTATTAAGAGAATAAAGTGACAAGACCTAGGCCAATAAAATATTTGCAAGTCATATATCAGATGAAGGATTTTTATGCCGAACATATCAAGAATTCTTTTAACTCAATAACAAGAAAGTAAATAAAAAAAAAACTAAATTGGGGAAAATATTTGGACCAATATTCTATCAATGAACATGTGTAAGTGGTAAAAAATAACGACATAAAATGATGGTCATCATATTGGGTGGTGGAGAAATACAAATTAAAACCACAGAGAGACACCACTACTCACTGGAGACACAGCTTCCAGTAAAACTTTGAGGAACACACATAAACCATTTCCAAACCATAGTCTTTGCTAGAAATGTTTTCTGGAGAGAGGAAGAAGTAATGAGTTTTCTGTGAGGGACAATCAGTGGTCCTCCCTAGCCAGATGGAGCAAGCTGGCCCACATGAAAGAAGGAAAGAAACAAAGACTGTTTCCAGCCAGGAATTTACTCAGGTGTTGTGCTCTGTCTCCCTCCAGGGTAGCCTTTGGTGGAAGCCCCAGTTGACCAGTACTACTTAGAGAGCGCACAGTCCCAGCTAGAGACTGAGCAGGCTGCTGGCCACATGCAGAAAAAACCTGTTGTCCTGTGGAACAGAGAACTAAATGGTGCTGGTGCCTGAGTATCACACTTGATCCACCCCTGCTATACGTGTCCTGCTGTAGCTGGAACAAACAACCACAAACCAGGATGTCTACAGGCACAAAAGGACAAACTGTGTGTGATTCATTCATAAAAGATCCCCAGAGGAGTCAGGTCCACAGAGATGGGATGGAAGTGCCAGGGGCAGGAAGTCAGTGTCCAGTGGAAACGGTGCTTTAGTTTGGGAAGACGAGAAAGTGACGTCTGCACAACAGTGTGAATGTGTTTAATGCCCCTGAACCATGCACGAAGAACAGTGACTATGGGAAAATTTATATCATGAATATTTTACCACAGTGAAAATAAAGGGAGAAAACAAGAAATAACATACAAAAACAGCACTATACGCTGCACGTGCTACTTCAGCCAGGTGGAATTTTCTGTGGGAGAAGTCCGGTGCTGCATTTGTCCCGACTTTGAGCTCCCATTACGGGCAGGGAGGTTTTTGCTGCTGACACACGCTGGCCCCAAGGTAGCAATATGGTGGCTCTGCTGTTTGATCTCACCTGACTGTTCTTTGGTTCCACAAAAGGAACAGGGCCTTTCAACTACCCCAGCTGCTGCCCATGGGCAAAATCCGACAGACACCTCTTGCTGCTGGGATCTGTGACAATATAGTTACAATCATCAATCCAGGTGCAGATTTCAGTGCCAGAGGGATAGCACACACACAGGGAGCTTTTAAGTACGAAACATGACCTGGAGTGGCTCTTCTCCTCAGGACAGTAGGTCACCTTCATGTACCCCAGTACTTGCCTGGTGAGGAATGGTGGCTGCAGCAGTAGAGAGGGCTGCCCAGTTCAGAGGTGGCTACAAGCCAAACCCAAGAGTGACCTAAGTGCCTCCCCCCAGAAGTGATTCCAAAGAAGTGCTGGCTGCTCAGCAGATGTGAGCAGATGGCAGTTGTCTGGTCCTTTAAGAGGTGGCAGCCAGATGCACCCAGGAGGGCAGCCCTCCCTTAGTAGAGTGGATTCGGGATGGACCAGCTTATGGATGTGATGAATATTGCAATCCCCCTGTTTGCTTCTCCCATATGAATTTTTGACAAAGACCTTTTCAGGTCCCAGAGCAGTCTTTCCCCTGCTGTAGCATTTCAGGTGTGACCACTGCCCATGGGATATTGACAAAGCTGTCCCTGCTTCCCTAGGACTTTTGTGAAGCTGTCCTGTGAAAGCCATGAGGGACCTAGCCAGCTGGGGCCGACTTGGCCTCTTTGTTTTAGTGTGCTAGCTTTTGTGGCTCATATCCTCAGAAAAGCCAGATGAGGGGCCCCAAATCCATGCTTGAACCTGTAACCCCATGCCCCTGAGCATGTGACTGCACTTGGAAACAAGGTCTTTCAAGAAGTAATCAGGTTTAAGTGAAATCAATAGGGTAGATCCTAATCTATATGAGTGCCACTGAGTGTTATCCTTGGAAGAGGAAATCAGAACACTGGCACACCAGAGGGCCATGTGAAGACTCAGCGAGAGAACTATCTGTAAGCCAAAGAAGCCTCAGGAGGGATCAGCCCTGCGATACCCAGATCTCAGACTTTGAGCCTCCAGGATGCGGAACTGTGACTATCTACTTTTGAAGCACCCTGTGGGGCTGGTTTCTTGCTTTGATATGGCAGTCCAGGTAGACTCATACATCTTGTATTGCTCTTGGTCACAGGTTATTTCTGAGCCTGTTTTTCATGGACTCTCTCTGTTTATCTGGAATCTGGAGACTATGGTCCATGAGCCTAGAACCCTGACCTACAGTTATTCTGGCTGCTTCCTCTTCGATCTTGGTGTCTTTGGAAAAGCTGAAACCTATCACAGAGCTAGGAGCACCTCTTCTCCAAAAGGAAGCAACGCCATGGGAATACACTGGATGTTCTATTTTCAACCAATGTAAACTCTGTCTGGCAGGCAGCTCTCAGAACCCTGCAGATACCACTTGCTACAGGGTCTGTGAAGTGAGTGCCACTGGCCTCTTGGCCTCTGACCTCAGAGCAATTCCATTTGTCCCAGCATTATTCCCAAGTCCTAGGACAGGAATTATCCTAGGAATTGTGAGTCTTCAGAGGAAATAAAAATAGAAGGACAAACTTACACTCGACAGCCTCACACATGGTGAAGAAGAAGGCAACGAGGACCAGAACTTACTGCTTTGTGATTATCTGATTACATCTCAGTACTGTGCTGGGTGGACTCCCAAGGGACATGAGTCACAGCCACCTCTTACACTCCGTGTGAATGATGCTTTGTTGGAAGCCTTACGGGGGCTGTGCGGAGAATCTGGACCTCAGCGGTGGGTGGGCGCTACACGTCAGGCCTTGCTTCTTGTTTTGTGGATTGTGTGGGACCTTAGTAAGTGTTAGAAAAAATATTAATAATATAGATTAAACTGTGCTGTGTCTGTGGTTGTCACACAGAGTGCATATTTAAGGCAGAGAGTTCCTACCTCGAGCAGAGGCTGGACCTGTCACAGCTGTCCAGGTGAGAAGCTGTTATCTGGGTTGGCACAACTGAGGACGCGCTTATCCTGGGGGAGGCAGGAGGAGCTATGGCACATGGGCCGCAAGCAGGATCTGCAGAAGCCCTGGCTCCTGAGCTCCTAGCCACCAGGGTCTTCAGGAGATGGTCACTATCCTTATTCTGTAGGCATATCCTGTGCTATGCTCTTGCTCACAAGCTCCTGTGTCTTGTATGTGGGATCAGACCCTTTTCTGTATCCTCTCTGTGCTGCACCCAAGATGCTGCATTTGTGTCCTTGCACTGCACAGCCCCAGGAACAGCAAAGCAGGTTCTCTGCTCGCCAAGGCCCTGCCTTTGGCCCATGCTTTCCCTTGGCAGTCTCTCCCACCCATTCTGGCTCATCCATGTTTTTGCAAACAGGTTCTTCTGTTCTTCCTGATACTTCTGGAGAAAAGTTGTTAAAAGATTATAAGGTGGGACAAACAGGTTCCAGAATCCCTCTCCCTTTCCTGCTGGCTGGTCTGGCCCTGCCTTGCCTTCTGGAGAGCACCTCGGTCGCCACCTGGTGGCCTTACAGAGGAGCGTGGTATCTCCAGGAGCTAGTGGAGGGAGGGAGGGAGAAGTCCCTGGGCAGGTGGTAGAGGAGACTGAAGGGCCAGGGGGCCAGATTTCTGGGGCAGTGGATTCTGTGAGTTCTGTCCAGTCCCGTACACGCGGCACCCAATCTCCTTGTTCTTTTCCAAGCTGAGACTTCCCAACCCGCCTTGCTGTCTCTATTCTCTGTTTCTGTCTTGGTCTCTCACTTCCTGTTTGTCTCCCTCTCTTTGTCTGTGTCTGTATCTCTGTCCCCGTCTTTTTCGGCACACAACTGCCATCAGCTCTCTCTGTAGGTGTCTGCATCTGCCTTGGTTTCTGTCTGCCTCCCCGTTGCCCTTCGCAGGGTTCTCACTCCCAAGGTCTCCCTCCTGGCTCCCCCATTTCCTAACGATCTTTCAGCCCTCTTTGGCTCTGTCCTTGGACTCACAACAGGCCAGCACCCAATTCCTGCTCCTCCTTATCCTCTGTCCTCCCCAACTCTCTCAGTCCTATGGCCTCATTTTCAGGATGGAGATTAGCTGTGTGGCCAGAACATCCCTGGCACAGTGCCGCCCCTGGTGACCACTGGCCAAGTGGCTCACTGGGATATTGGGGCTGCAGTGGATGGCTATCTGGAAGGGCAGCCTGTTCCCATCCCCTCAGCCACCAGCAAGACATTGACTCTTTACTGGGAATCTGAGTGTCAGTGGAAACCAACACTGCTTCCCTGAAAGGACAGATCTGCCAGCTCAGACTGCCCTTATCAGTGTGACCTCTATGCTCTTCTGTTACTCATCAGGCACCATCGTTGTTCATGAGACCTGGGACCTTTCTGGGCAAGGGGACACAGCCAGGGCAAAGAGGACAAGCCCTGTGCATGGGTCTGAGGAAAAGTGTGAGTTCCTGTGAATATCCATGTGGGGAGAGTGAACAAGTATGTATGTGTAGTAGAAGATGTGTATGTGTGGACACATAGATATGCGGTATGGATGTTGGTGTGGATGGGGGAGTGAAGGATAGAGTTGCATACAAGTGAGAATGTACAGTTGTGTGTTTGCATGTGTCTTGTACGTGTGCACATGTGTGTTGTATGTGTGCACGTGTGTGTTGTACGTGTGAATAGGGGTGGGTATATGACCTGTACACATAGATATATGTGGTATGAGCATATACACATGTATTTGGTTCATTAGTTACCTTACGGGTGGGTACACAGTTATGCAGCATTGGTATCAGTGTGTGGATTATGTGTGAATCCACTTATGGTAGGTATGCATGAGCATTACATGTGGGGCTTACATGAATATGTATTGATTCATTTTACTTATAGTGCAATACTAAGGATTGAACTCAGGGTCGTCATACTGAGCTGCCTTCCCAGCCCCTCCTCCTTCTTTATTTTAACACAGTCTCAACATGTCACTAAGCTGCCTAGGCTCCTATTTACAATCCTCCTGCCTCAGACTCCCAGAATTATGGGATTATAGGCATGTTCCACTACATCTAGTGTGTCCTGTTGGAGAGATTATGTCAATTTGCAACAATCAGGAACCACGCCTAGATTAGGCAATTAGGAACCAGCCTGGATTAGAGTGTGAGTGATTTGTGGGCCGACCAATGAGGGAAGAGCACCCACCTGGATGTGGGAGGCCCAGCTGGGAACTCGGACTGTGTAAAGGGAAGGAAGAAGAGGGACTGTTACAGCTTCTCCCTCTGGGAAAGCGCTCACCTTTGCAATTGTCTGTGGACACCGACTTGCTACATGCCACAGATCTTCAGCACAGATTCGCTCCAGTCTCTGCTTGCGCCTGTCTATTCTTCACCGATCTTCAGTCGCCAATCTTCAGTTTTTGGTCTTCACCATGGTTCCTTCAACAACCGAGATCTGCAGCAGAATCTCACCAGGTGTCCTGCAGTCTCAGTTGAGTGTTCTATCTCACGGCTGAGCAGCCGGTGGACACTCAAGCTCTCACATGTGCAGGCCGTCAGTTTGGACTATCTCTATCCTCAGACTTGTAAGCCTTCCGAATAGATCCTTTTTATCATAATTTCTATAAATTCTGCCTTTTCTAAGAACCCAAACTAACACATTTAGTTACGACATGAGCATTTGTAAAGCAGCAGAAGAGGGGTTTCTTTTGTCTCTGAGGAGACCTGGGTAACAGCACCTCCTAGAAGAGTGGTATGCACCTCATCCGGCTGCATAAGGATTCAGATGCAATGATGCAAAGTGGAAAACACACAGACTGTGGCTCCTGAACACATGCAACAAACTTTTGAAATTTGTGCCCTTGTCATTGGGAAAATCACCTTCCCAAACAATGTTTTTGACAAGGAGGAAAAGAGCAATTGGACTGGAAGCTGCACAGAAAAGAAAAAAAAAAAAAACTGAGTCCCTGCAGCTTGACCTTCCTGAGTCATCAAAGGGAGCTCCAAGGCAGATCCAAGCTTTTGTTACAAAATAAGAATGATTAAAAGCAAAATAATTAGGCTAGACAAGGATCATGAAATATACTCAAGTAAAGTGAATGAAAGAAACTACTCAAGGCAAAATAGAATGTTTTAAAAAAAGCTTGCTCAACAAAACCAAAGCTGAACTTTGAAAAAGAGTGAAATTCACAAAAAGAAACAGGAAAGACAAAAATCAACAGCTACAGGGAGAGGAAAGAAAATGATGGATCCAAAGGCATTTTAGAAACTAAAAGAGAAACATTTACACAACTTCACATCAATCAATTTGAACACCTTGATGAAACCGATCATTTCTAAGGCTGTATGAAATAGACTCATTCATTAAGTCACTCATTCCCAAAATTTGGGGGGATCCATTCTTGGAGACAGGCTGGTGTTACAAAGACACCCAGCTTGAAGGCACTGACTTTCTACTGGGATCCAGAGTAGCAAAAAACCAGATTTTGAACCACAACCAAGAAGTTGGGACATAGTGGCCATGGCTGTTAGCAATAGAGTAGAGACCTGGCAGGGAGGACAGCAGCCCTCTGTCTTGGAATTACAGTTGGGCAAGCCCGAGTCTCCCACTGCGGCCACCCTCCACCAGAGACATATTCAGCTATACACCCACAAACGGACATACTCATAAAGACAACCCACCACGTGGTCACACCGAGGCAGAAAGTTATATCCAGCACACACACAGAGCCTAGTTTCAAACACAGACACACACCAGAAAAGAAATAACAGACAAGAGAATACCACAGGAAGATGCCACTTCAGGATGCAAATACAAGCACCCTGTAAGTATCCACGCTGCAGTTTATTTCGGTCACACCAGCTGCACTCGCAGGATGTTTAGACTCCCCAACAGCAATCTTCATGCCATGTCCCTTCCCCTGCTGGGGTTGAGGGTCTTTTGTTCAGAAATGTAAATTCTGTGCATACGTGGAAATGTGCAGTGCTGCTTCTGTGCTTCTATGACAAAATTCACCAGCAGGACCCAGCAGTGGATGGAAATAGCAGCCCGTCACAGCCGGAAGCAAGCAGATCTCAGCATGAGGGCGGCTGACGTCAGGAGCCTATTAATGCAAAGCACTGCATTCAGAACTGTGAGGGGCATCTATGCCAGGAATGGAAAGTAGCCTCATCATGTCTACCAGAAGCCCAGAACAACTGACCTCTTTGTTTCTGCAGTTTTAGGGCGTTCCCTGAATTCTGAGTAAAGCATGGATGGCATGTTTGGGGAGACGTGATATTCTCACAACATCCAATCATTTCATCTAATTGTAATGCACTTCTCCATTTTTAGTGGCAATCTTTAAATTCTCTCAAAATACCACAATTTTTGCCATGGTGTTCTGACAGTCCCAGCTACACTTACTCATAGGTATTGGACATTTTGGGTACTGCCATAAAGACCAGTCTCCAATTCTATTTCCAGTGGATTCTGCTGGCACTTAAACAACTTTCATATATTAATTTCTTATTGAGGTAAAAAAATCATAACATAAAACTGACCATCTTAATTATTTTTAAATTCACATTGCTGGGTATGGTAACACCAGAACTCTGGGAGGCTGAGGCAAGAGGATCTTAGAGACTTAGTGAGACTTTGTCCCAAAATAAAAATTTTAAAAATGGGCTAGGCACCTGACCTCTCTCAGGCTGGCTTCACTTGCTGTTGGTAGCTTTGTTGACAGACATTTCACATTTCTGGTATGTTCAAATTCCTGAGATCTCAAAAAAAAAAAAAGGGGTGGGGCTGGGTATGAACCTCAGTCTCCAGTACCACAAAAGAAGAGTTCATAGTTCAAGGGTATTAATCATACCTACAGTGTTGTGCAGCCATTGCCAGCATCCGTCTCCACAACTCTCTCCTCTTTTCAAACAGCAGCTCTGTCCCCTGTATATCGATTTTGCCCTTAGTATGGTAGTTTGTTTGGGCACTTTGAAAAGGCAACAGGCATGTGTAGCTTCAGCAATAAACATCCATTCTCTCATATCTTGGTGGCTGGAAGTCCGAGACCAAGGTGTTGCTGGTTCCTCCCAGGCCTTCCTCTTGACATCTTTCCCTTACATCTCATCTGGTCATCCTTATGTGCCTGTGTCCTGGTTGCCTCTTATAGAACACCAGCCTACTGGGCTTGGGCCCACCCTAAGGACCTCACTATAAATTGACTATATCGTTTCTGGCCCTATTTCCAAACAGGGCCAAGGTTAGCAGTACTGTGGTCAAAACTGGAATTTTTTACATGCTCAATTAGATTATGCATGACTACATCACTCCACTTTTTCTCTACTTTCTCTTTGTTACAGCATCAGAACCAAACACAGGCTCTTTGCAGGGCCCAACTCTTGTTCCCAATGTGAGGCACAGCTTGCTGTAACTTACCAGGACACTGGGTTGAGAAAGTTTCCTTCTATTTCTAGTTTGCTAAAGATACCCTTCCCTTCCCTTCCCTTCCCTTCCCTTCCCTTCCCTTCCCTTCCCTTCCCTTCCCTTCCCTTCCCTTCTCTTCTTTCTTCTTCTGTCTTCCCCCCTTCTCCCCCCACTCCTCTCTTTCCCTCTCCTATTGCTGAGAATGGAACCCAAGACCCTGAGCATACTAGCCAAGCTCTTTACCATTGAGCTATACCCCCAGTCCAGGATTTTTCATTTTTGTATCATGAATGAATGTTGAGTTTGATTGAAAACATTTTCAGCATCTGTGAGATCACATGATTTTCTCCTTTCCTCTGTTCACAGGGCAAGATATGCTGATTCACTGCTGAGGGTTCTTTGCTTACAATGTCCTTGATTTCGTAAATCCCCAGACATGCATTTTTCCCACCTTTATCCTCTCTGATAATAATGGTGGGAGTGGATTTTGCTAGGGCTGCTGTCTTACAGTTACTGTCATTTCATCTTTGGTGGCATCAGGTCCCTACCCACACCTGGGCAAGGTTGGAAGTCCCTCTGAGGGCATAGATCACATAGTGACACATCCCCTGAAAGTAATTTTGGAACATCTGGAGGAGGCGATGAGTCCAGGCTGCGGCCTGAGGCCTCACTCAGAACTCTGCAGGGAGATATTCTTTTAAGTACCAGCATCAAAACCTACACAGCTAGCACCAGTTGTTTAAAAGGCCCTGGAGATGTCAACAGCAGCTGTGAGCTGTGCTGTCCTGAGGTGTGCTGGGGCTGCACAGTTATGCAAGTTACCCCCAGAAGGTAAAAAGTTGTCCCCTGCTCTTGGACAGGAGGCCCCAGCCTTACAAGGATGCTAGCTTTAGCTTTTCCTATGTTAATTTATAGATTTGACACAAACCTAGTGCAGTCCCATCGGGCTGAGTCATGGCTTCAGATGTGTGCATGTAAGGTTCTATGGAAAAGCACCATGAGAGCAGCAGGAAAAACCTGGGAGTGGTTGGACCCAGGGGCACAGACAAGCTTGAAACCTCCCTGACTAAGACCATGTGGTGGAGACAGCCCAGATGTAGGCGGCAGAGATAGATGGGATGTTGAATAAGTGGTGTAAAGGCAAACGGGAGGATGCTTGCGCTATGCGGGACTGTGAGGCTGTGTGGGCACATCCTCACAAGTTGGTGCTCTGAAACAGGTCAGGAAACCCTGGTAGGTCCTTGAATCTGAGCCACACTCCCCATAAAAATGAACAGGGAGGAAATCAGCGTTTCAAAAAGGCCAGGTTTGACGCTCGATGCCCCCTCTCTAAAGCTGATCCATTCAAGTGCACTGAACTTCTAAAAATAAATCTTATTGAGAAAGTGAGGACTTGCTTTATACAATTGCCTTCTGTATCAGTGGTGGAGGTGGTTCCAGGACACTTGAGTTTAACAAAATTAGTTCTTTAGATAAAATGGCATGATGTTTCCACATAACCTGCACAGTCCTCCCTTGTACTCTAAAACACGTCTACATTACTTCTGATGCCTAATGCAGAATAAATGCTATGTAAATGGTTTCCATATTGCATTGTTTAGGGAATGATTACAAAAACGTCTGTAGATATTCAGTACAGATGCTATTATTTTTCCAAAAGAATTTTCCTGTGCGTGATGGGTCGAGGATGCTGAATACAGATGCAGAGACCACCACATCCCCAAATATCTCTTGGGAGTCTTGATCTCTGTAAGTTTCTATTTCATTACCTCTAAAATATGGACAGGAATAGTTCTCATGCCACCGAATTATGCTAAGGGCTAATTAAACTGTGTATATTAATAATTGGTATGTTAATAATTGCTGTGGACAATACTTGGTGTATAGCTTCCTCAGAATATTAACTGTCACCAGGTTTGTGGCAGTTATTGACAAATGCCTGTAGGTTAGTGCTCTAGCCAGTCTTTCCGCAGGCTCTGGATGTTTACTCTCCCCCATCTCTGCAGAGAACCCTCCAATCCTGCTAAGTTGAGAAGCCAGGTGTGGTGTTGGACACCTGCAATTTCAGCACTCTGGGAGGCTGAGGCAGGATGATCTTGAGTTCAAGCGCAACCTACGTAACTTGGCAACTAAGTGAGACTCACTATCTGCCTGTGTCTGTCTATCTATTTATCTAGCTCATGTACTGAAAAGAGAGGAGAGAGAGAGAGGGGAGAGAGAAAGAAGAAAGAGTGGATAGAGAAGATGAGGGGGGGGCAGAGAGAGAGAGAGAGAGAGAGAGAGAGAGAGAGAGAGAGAGAGAGAGAGGAAAGAGAAGGCAAGGGAGAAGGAGGGAGGGAGAGAGAGAACTCTTTCTTTTTCCTCATGTCTGATCAATGCAAGGCCCAGTGGGTGACATGACCCCAATCCTGCACTTCTACCTGGTGATTTTGTCACAGTGCAGGAACCTGCTCTGGGCAAACCCTTCCCCGCGCATGGCACCCTCTCCCAGCATCTGCCCCTCCCTCTTCTCAGCAGTTTTTGACAGGGCAGCTGAGGGCCCAGCTGAGCCTCAAGTGGGCATTGGGCTGTGGCTGCTACCAGCTTTTGGTGCACAGACATGGCCTAGAGTGGGCACCAGAGAGCTATACTCCCACCCTGGAAGGACATCTGTGACTCAGGCACACGTAGGCCAGCTGGTGGCAATGGAAATGCTTAGCAAGCTTGACAGAACTACCTGCACTAAAAGCCCGAAAAAAAGCCAGCCTGCAGGAAGCAGGTCAATTAGTGTTTGGGAGGATGGACTGTGCAAGAAGACGGAGCAGCGTGCAGTTGCCCCAACAGCAAGAAGCACCCAATTCAGTGTGTCCCTGAGATTCTCACCAAGAGATTCTCACACCCTCAGCTCTCCCAGGAGCAGCCTCTCTCTACGCCTGACTTGTGGACTTCTGATCCAGCCCAGACGGCTCTCAGCTCAAGGCAGCCCAGAAAGCCCCTGCCCCTTTCTGATTAGAATTCAAATGAGGGACCTTCAGTTTGATGGATGGTTTGTGACAGTCCCCAGGCCCACAGCACAAAGCCCAGGTCTTTGAGGCCTCTCAGGCCCCATCTGGCCTGACCCTGGAGACAGAGTAGGCCACCCGCTGTGGTGACTGGCTCAGTGTCCAGCTGCTGCCTTTGTTTCCTTTGTTCTCCCTGTACTGTCATCTGTATCCCAGGCTGTGATTTTTCAACCTTCTGAGCCCAGGGACAGCGGGGACCCAGCAATGATCATGGGAATCGACTGAGAGCTGGATGGGATATTCTTTCAGGAAGAGAGCCACTTGTCTCAAGCCCCCAAACTGCCCTCAAGGAGGAGCCTTGGGGCTTTCTGCCCCTGCCATCTCCTGCCCTGTTGCCTGCCTCCCCACAGGTTCTGTGAGTCCCTAGGACATCCTCCTACCTTCTTGGTAGACCAGCCTTTCTCCTGCACCTCAGGCTCTACAGCAGGAGCCTGAGTGTCTACTGTCTATTCCCTTGACCAAAGACCTCAGGAAGGTGAGGTATTGTCTCAGGGACTAACAGTTCCAGGACAATGACAGCAAACACTGTCCTCACATAGTTCCTATACTGGGCCCTGTCACAGGATCCAGAAGAGAAGTTGAAAAGAGGACCTTCTCGCTTGGATCTATGGCAGGACAGGAACCAAAATAGGGGACTCACAGGCCCTTCAGATATTTGGAGATCTGGGAGTTATCTTCCTGCCACGGCCATCTCATCCTCCCTTGGGCTGAGTGTCAGCATCATGTCTGGGATTTTTCAGGACTCAGGATGAGTGTTGTCTTAGTTACTTATTGGTTGCTGGGACAAAATACCTGAGATCCACAATTTAAGGAAGGAGAGATTTATTTATTTTAGCTCACACTTTCAGACGATCTCACACAGTCCGTTCATGGGGCAACCAGCAGGATGAAGGTACATGGAAAAGCTGAAGAGCTGCTTACGGTACTGCAGACAGCAGCCAAGAGAAGCAGAAACAAAGTGAAGTCAGGAGCAAGTTGATGTCTGGGGACTAAGGCAGGACCAGAGCCTTCCCAGGAATAAGCTGTAATAATGTTTCTTCTTCCTTCCTTTACTTAGTTCAAGCTGCCATTTGGGCCCTCCACACCCAGTGTGGGTGCCCCTCCCTCACTTCCTGGCCCACAACTCAATAATACACACACCTGAAAAGCTCTGCCCTGCGCAGCTCCTATCTCAACAAGTTGAAACAGTCCTTTCAGGCCAAGCCCCAAGCATCTGCCCCTTCCAGTCAGGCCCCACTTCTCAACATCACACAGTTCCAAATACATGAATCTTTGGGGGACATTCCAGATCCAAACCATAGCAAGTATCTAGGCTCAAGTTTCTCTCAGAGGTTCTGGTTGAGCACCTGCTGCTGAAAACCAACCCATGTGGAACCAAATTCCCCATAAATAGGATCAGTTCCATGCTGGAATCCAGGCAGGACCACAGCTTAGACATCCATCACAGCCATTGGCTAGACAGTCCCGAATAAATGACCTCAGAGCTGCCCACCCCACGCCTCCTTTTGTAGCACCTGACCACATGGGCCATGCTGTCTCCCTCCCCTTTAGGAAAGACTTTAGGTGCCCCAAGGTGCAATCAGGTTTAGGGTCTAGCCCAGTTGCTCAAGTGCCTTGTTTGTATAATCACTCTAATGGACTAAGGGTTGCTTGGACTATGAGGAGTCTCCAAAGACCCACCTGTGTCCCAATTCCTAGAACCTTTGTCTGGGACCTTGTGTGGCAAAAGGGTCTTGAAAGATGTATTAAATGGATGGTTTTTTTTTCTCTTTCTTTCTTTCTTTCTTTGACAGAATCATGCTTTATATTCCAGGCTGGTCCTGAACTCACTATGTAGCCCAGGTTGGCCTAGAACTCATAAAAATCATCTTGCTTCAGCCTCCCAAGTTGTGGGGTTACACGTATGTGCCCCCACACCCAGTTTATGTAGTGCTGGGGAACTGAACTCAAGGCCTTCGGCTTGATAAGCAAGCTCTTTAACTGCTATTCCTCCAACCCTAAATGGATGATTTCAAGATGAGATCATCCTGGATTAAGGTGGCTCTAAAATTCAATGGCAGTGTCCTTGAAAGAGACAAAGAGACACAGGAAGAAGAAGCCATGAGAAGACAAGCAGAGACTGGGATGGTATAGCCACATGTCAAGGGATAACTGGGGCTGCCAGCAGCTGGAAGAAGCAGGAAGAACTTTCCCTTCGAGATTCTGAAGAAAACATGGCCTCGTCACACCTATCAGACTTCTGGTCTCTGAGACCAGGAGAGAACAATTCTGTCTTCAGCGCCACCAGTCTGTGGCCATCTCACACTGAAGCACTCATACACACTGTGCTGGCCTCCTCTCTGACATTTGGTCTTCCTGGTTACACCCAAAGGAGGAGCAAGTTAGCTGAGGCTACCTGAGGCTGGGTGACAGCAGGACGTCTGAGCTGTGTCTAATCATCCTGTGTTGGGCAGAATGAGATATCTATCTATGCAGTAGAATATTGTCAGACATAAAAAGCAATGACGTTCTATTATACACTATAACATAGATGGACCTCGAAAACATTACGCTCAGTAAGGTAAGCCAGACACAGAAAGACATATCCTGCATGACTCCACTTATATGAGGTCCCATATGACTAAATCATTCAATACACAGAAAGAGAAAGGGTGATGGGGGTGCTAAGAGCTTGAGAGAGGGTCGAGACTCAGTGTTTAATCGGGTCAGAGCATCAGTTTGGAGAGACAGTTGCTGGTGGTGGCTGCACAACGGTGTGAATGTGCTTAAGCCCCTGACCTGTCTGCCTAAACATGGCTAAGGTGGTGATTTTTATCTCATGTATACTTGACTACAAACTTAGAATTGATTTGCTCTGGGGTGGATTCCTATGGTGACCAGTGGTTCTGTGTCCGTGATATGACTCCAGTTAGTACTCCGTAACGTCATGACATAGCTTCCAATATTCTTGAGCATTGTCGTATGTGAAAGAAGCCAATCACAAAGCTCTATACACTTTGCTTTCACTTCTGAGGAATTCAAAAGCAAGATTGTGTGGTGTAGAATTGAAAACAGTGATGCCCTGTGGTCGGATGCCCGGGAACAGGAGGTGGGGGGCTCTCAGCATGACAATGAAGACTTTCCTTGTCTCCTTATAAGTGAAGTGGCTGTGTGGGCATATGACTTTACCAAAGCTCATAAAGTTGTTCTCACTGAAAATGTTTGCATTTGTGATTTTTGTTTCTTGGTTTAAGAAAATCTGACCAAATAAATGGAAAAGCTGATAATTTTCTATTTTTAATTGAGAAACTGAGCCCCTCTTTCCTTAGTAAACAATAACATCAGAGGAAAAATCATTAACTCTCTAGATGTTTGGATGAGCCCAAATTAATATGCACTGCCAGAAACACCACCCTAGAAATACACTCTTTAGAGGTATTAAGTAGGTTATTCAGAAAAACAGATAGTACCCACATAGTGGTTGCAGTGATGGGCATCATGCAGTGTTATGAAGTAGTAGATGGATGTTGTGGGAGCCCAGGCAGGGGGAGGTGACCAGGAAACATGACATACACTTTCTCCCTGGCAGTCCAGATACGGCTCATGCCTAGCTCTTCTACACGGCCCTGACGGCTAGTCTGAGCCTTCCTTTCTTTTCTGAGTCACTATGTTTCCTGCTTCTTCCATGATCTCAGCAGCCTTGGCTCTGATCACGGGATTCTTCAGGTCTCTAAGGCTAATGAGACACCAGGACCATGGGTTCTGAGACAATCATTTCCGTTTGCAAACTCAAAGCTTCAGCTGCTGCAAGAGTGTGAGGCACTGCCTGGAAGTAGCCGTGGCTACAGCGGCTGAAGGTTCTGCAGAAGCTACCTTCTTTAGGAGGAGGTTAAGGTGGTTCTCTGAAGTTGGCCATCCTCCTTCCAGTGCTTGTGGACTCCCCATTGGATGCACTGGGTAGCTCAGCCCTGAAGCAAACTCGGGGTCTACTAAACCATTAGGCTTCTTTACCCCCTAGCTCAGAGGTTCCAATTTTGTGTCCTAGAGGAGATTGAGAACACAGTTCCCTGATGCCATACTGTGGAAAATTCTCAGTCCTCTCTCTCCTTCTGCTTCTGAGCCAGCCAATAGGAAACCTGAGGTAGGTGGGAGGCACCTACTCCAGTCTCTGTGTCTTGATTTCTCCTCTCCTGTCCAATCACGACCTGCTTAGGATACCAGCCACACTCTCCTCAGAGACCACAGTTAATGGGGGGCAGCTTTTCTCCACATGTTGGCATGTATGGCATCATCAGTCTCAACACGAGCCAAATTGTGCGTCAGGGCACCTGCCTCCATAGCTATGATACTCGGCCGTGTCCAAGGATCGGCCAAAGCTGCCTTTGGTCAGGATGCATGTTCCACTGGCTTGGACAAAAGCATCCCTGGCCTGTACCGCTTGCATCATGGCCAGTCTATGAACACAAGTCACACTGAGATAACTACAGCTTCTCTACTGTCCCCACCCAACCCACACCAGCACAAGCAGTTAACACCCTGCAGGCCTCTTGTCTTGTGCCCACTGTAGCCTCCACTCAGGGTCCCTGAGCTCAAATGTCTACATTAGGATGGCCCAGCAGGCTAAAACCGAGGCTCTGAGTCACCTCATCCTAGTCATGGGGACTGTATCCCTGATCAGGAAACTAGACTCTGATTTTAAGAGAGATTGCTTTTTAAGATCAGGGCTTGAAAAAAACATTGTTGTAGGCTGTCCACTAATGAAAACAGCCCACTAATCCGTACACTGAGGCTCAGCTTGTTAATCCTCCTCCAGCTGCCCAGGGTCAACGGCTGTACACATCCCCTCCTCATGGAATCCTGTCCAGAATTAACCCATTTTATGAAAATTGAGGCACCGAAAGGCATTAGGGAACTAAGCCTCATGGCCATCAATCAAGGGAACATGTGAAGTGGACGCCAAGCCTCTGGGCCTGGGCCTCACCCTTCTACCAGGTGGCAATATGGACTGAGAGAAAAGATCACCATTTGTCTCCTAAAAGTCTGTTGTGGGTGAGGAGTGAGTTCTGGGCTCCAGAGGGCCCAAGCCCCTTTGGTCTACCTGATATACATTCTGGCACCTTTCTTCCACACCTGCTCTTCACTGGGCATCTGGGGCCTCTGACCAACTCCAGTAGATGCTATCCACAAGCTATTCCCTCTGCTCTGCCAGCATCCAGAGCACAGTAGACATGGGTGTTCAGTCCCAGGCTCGGTGCTGCCCTAGTGGGCAACTGCTTTCAGGATCCTCTGCAGATCTTAGTGGATTGGGTGGAGAGTGGGTGTGCAAATGGAGCCTGTGGACCGGAACAGTCCCAGCAACAGTCTAGAGTTGAGAATGAGGACAGAAGGCAACTTCAGAGAAAATGGACTAGCTTTGGTAGGTGACAGCTCCCAGCAACATCTGGGGCTTCCTCTCTCACAACCTTGTGGTTTAGGTCACTGCCAGCCTCCACATCACAGCAGTTACCTGCAAGTCAGGCAGCCAAGATCTGGAAATAAAACTCTTTACTTTGTGTTTGAGGCATTCTAATAAAATTAAAATGCTCTTTATTTTCTTCTGGTCCAGCATTTGTCTTTGTCATGGGAAGGTCAGGCACTTTTGCTATTTTCAGACAAAGGGGCTGAAAGCTTATTGGGAAGGAAGTAGGCATGCAGGCCGAGCTGCTGGGGTACTTCTACACCTGCCATACGACCAGCAGTCCCTTAGTACAGGAGGTGGAGACCCAGGTGTACGTATCAGGAAACTACCTCACTTTACCTTGTTGTGGCACACCTGGATTAGGGTTTGGGAACCGCCTAGACTGGGAATTGAGAACGAGCCTGGATTAGAGTGTGATTTGTGGGCCGGTGAATGAGGGAAGAGCACCCACCCAGATGTGGGAGGGCCAACTGGAACTCCAATGGCATAAAAGGGAGAAAGAAAGATTGCTGCAGCATCTTCCTCTGGGAAAGCTCTCGCCTTCGTAATTGTCTACAGACACCGACTTCCTACACGCTACACACCACTGATCTTCATCACAGATTCGCTCCAGTCTTGACTTGCGCCTGTCTGCCCCCTGCTGATCTTCAGGCTCCAGTCTTCACCATTGTTCTTCAAAAGAACTGAGATCAGAGCAGGCTCTCACTGGCTGTCCCGCAGTCCCAGACAGGAGTTCTACTTCGCGGTTGAGCAGCCACTGGACGCTCCAGCTTTTGCACATGTGTGGGCTGCCATTTTGGGCTATCTCTGTCCTCAAGACTTGTAAGCCTTCCAAATAGATCCTTTTTGTTATAATTTCTGTAAATTCTGCCTTTTGTAAGAACGCAAACTAATAGAGGAAGGAATGTCGGATTGATGACAGAACTGTAGGGAAGGCCTGGAAACAGCATTTACCTCCATGGCCCTAGGCCTGCATTATGGCCTTCTGAAGACTGAATCCAGCGGCCCAGGAGGTTTGGCAAAGGCTGCTTAGGACTCTTGCACATTCGAGCCAAAGCTGAATGTGGGGAAGGGCAGTGAAACCTTCCAGCTGGGTGACTTCAACTGCAAATGGTTATTAATCTCATGTCCTGGAGCTAGAAGTTCTAGATCAAGGTATCTTAGGTCTGATCTCTTCTGAGGCCTCTCTTCTTGGCTTACAGATGGCATTTTCTCCTTGTGACCTAACATGGTTGTCCCTGTGTGTGTCTATTCTCCAATCTTTTCTTATAAAGACACAGATGGATTAGGGCCTACCCTAGTGACTATCTCTTTAAAGATTCTTGTTGAGAGATAGTCATTCTGTGTTTAGGGAGTTAGGACCTCAGTTGTGAGCCTGTGGGACACAGATCAGCCCACAACAGCTAGGAAGACAGTGACATACCTGTTCCCTTCCAGTTCAGCAGGTGGGATCATGGTCAGGGCTGCATGGTCCCCAGCCTCACTCTGGCCAGTCTGCCTTCCAAGGGAGAAATCCCCCCACCTCAGCTGTGCATATGGATGTTTGCCCCACATATACCCTCTGATTCAGCTGTTGCTCCATTTGCAGTATGCCCCAAGCAGGTAGAACATATGCCAGTGCTGGAACCAGAAGCCACAATGGCCACAGAGACAAATCAGTTCTATAATCTTGGACCCAGTGAGAGGACTTGTCAGGGGGAACTGCATAAAGCTAGACTCTTCACTGAGGAGTGCCACAGACCTAGCACAGGAATGGCAAGGCGAGACAAGCCAAGACCCAGAAGAGTCTCACGATCAGGAACAAGTTCAATTGGCCCATGAAGGAGCTGAGAAAGGTTTAGAGTATAAAAAAAGGAAGTAGCCATGGGAGCCATGGGAATGGAACCTCTGAGTGCTGGTGTGCACTGTGCAAACCCAAAGAAAGAGGGCAGAGCCCGAAGTGGTAACCATCTTGGCAAAAAGTAGCTCCCTGGGCTCCTCTCTCAAGGCTGAGTGGCAGGGGGAGGCCTGATCCCAAAACAGCTTGGGGGCCTTTGGCTGCCTTGTCATGAACACCACAACTGAGTGGTGCCATCCAGGAGTCCAGGACCAGTAATTACTGGCAAGGGGATAGAGAGGGACCAGCATGACCCTGTCAAGAAGACCTCTAGAGCACAAGGGAAGGAGTCTATCTTAGTTATTTTCTCATTGCTGTTACAAAATACCTGACATAAGCAAATTAGAGGAGGAAAAGTTTCATTTTAGCACAAACTTTCAGAGGGTCATAGTCAATCCATGGGCAACCAGCAACCGTGGAAGCACATGGTGGAGTTGGAGGCAACTCCTCATGGCGTTGCAAACAGAAAGCCAAGTCCCAGAAGGAAGGGAGGAAGTAGCATATACCTTTCCGGGTCCTGTTCCAGTGATCATCTCCTTCCGAGTCTAGACTCAGTGTTCTACCCCTTCCAGGTTTAAACCCCTAATCTGCCACATGCTGGTAATCTATAATCTACCACACACTTGTTTTCTACTACATACCTATTATCCACCACAAACCCTAAATCCACCCCTCCAGACCAGGCCCCAATCTCCTAAAAACACATGATGCCATAGATAATTGAGAGCATCCAAATACATGAGGCTTTTGGAGGACATTCCAGATCCAACCCACAATAAAGTCTCTCTGGGATGAGCTCCTCTCAGTAATCACCACGAAGACTTGCTCCAGGCTACCACTGTGTACAGGCATAACCATGGCCTTTTTTTTTCAGAAGCATTTATCCAAGGAGGAATCTCCAAGATTTTACATGGGGCCAACAGCAATACTTGATTGTGAAAGGCCTCATCTTCAGAACACCAAAGTTGGATAACCTATACTTAGGGTGATACCTGCCAAGTTTTTTTCTCAGGTGACTTTCTTTCAGAAGTGCTGGTTTCAAGGCTATTGCAGAGCAGCCTTTCTGAAGTGCTAGCCCTAAGTTCCCCTCCTAGCCTAGGGAGAGAGCAGGAGGATGGGCTGCGAGGGTCCTTCACAGATTCGCTAGAGATCCAAGGATCGGCCTCTGGGGATAGCGGGATAGGACTGAAGGTTCTCCAGGGAGCTGTATGCATGTGAGATGGAGCAGCATGATGTTTGCCCAGTAACCATGACAACCAGACAAGCTCACCCTCGTGTGTCACTTAGGAAATGGATCAGGTCAAGACCAAAAGAGATCCTGAGACATCTAAGAAAAAGCCCCACCCTTATTAAATGCAGATTTCACAGGAAACACAAACACAAATCTGCTGGCCATTTAGGTATAGCGAATCACAGTGCAGGTGACCCAGTAAGAAACAGGCAAATTTCAAGAAATATAGACCTATTGCATTGAACCATATTAGCTTTAATTATTAACATTCAGCATGATTATTTCCTTCCTTACATTAGAGGGGAACTCTGCTTCTGAGCTTGGCAGGCATGTGGGGTGAGAGAATGCTGGTTATACTTTTGCTGATTCGGGAAACAATAGTCATAATAATAAAAACTAAATTGAAGCCATAAACAAAGTATCTCATTATAGACAGCAGATGGGGCAGGAAGACTGGGCCGGGGTAGCTCTCCCTCCCACGAGCGGCCTTGTGTGGTAGTTCCGTGGCTGGGACCTCGCCATGGCCCTAAAAGCCACCTCATTAAGCAAGCAAATATAAAGACAGTCAAGCTACAAAGTCATAGAATATTATGCTACAATTCACTGGAGTGTAAACATCATTACATCTTGATATACTTATCATCAGTCAAGTGGGGGAGACTACCTGGGGCATGCTTAGCTCAACGGCCCTGGAAAGTCTTTCTACATCAATTTTTTGAGGCTTATTTTATAAGAAACTGGTGGGAAGAGAAAATACACATGCCTCTGGCAATGCAGCACCTGCATTTACTGCATTTACTTAATACTTGAATTTCAAAATGACTTCCTCTTCCCTCCTTCCCCATGGGGACGCCTGTCCCCAGCCTACCCTCTGCTCTGGATAACGTCTTTGTGGACCAATCTATAGGAGTCGGTGAGGGGTAGGAAGGAGGGTCACATTGCTGTCACTAGAGGAACAGACTACATACTGAAATTATCTGGTAACTGCTTGGGAACAGTGCCCTCCTTCCTTACTCCTTCCTCAATCACTTCCTTACTCCTAATCCTGCACCATGCTCTGGCCTTGGGGGCCTGGTGTTAGGGTCCCTGAATTTATGCACACACAGGGAGAAAGGAGCCACCTCCCATCCCCTGCCACATACTTTTAGGCCTGTAATCCTCATCTCTTATCCAGCCTGTTTTAAAAATTGCGGTAGTACACATAAAATCTTTGGCATTTTCAGGTATACAATGCAGTCATGTCATCCACATTCATGTTGTTATATGACTGCTCCCTAATGACTCACATTGTGCTCTTTTGTGTCTTTATTGCCTAAATGCCAGGGGAAAAACAGGAGGAGTGGAGGAGTAAGCAGGGGCCCCAGGTGGCCCTTTGTTCCTACTGCACATAGCCATCTAACTCTTGAAGACCCCTTCCATCAAGGCAGCAAGCCTCACTCAAGATGGGCGAAGCATAAGAAGATGAATACGAGTCTTCAGGACCAGGGGCAGAATTTTATGGTTTGAATCTGGATTGTTCCCGAAAGCCTCATATATCTGGATGTCGTGGGTCATTTATGCATTTTACATGCTATTAGGAGATGGGGCCTGGTCAGGAAGGATAGATTACTGAGGGTGTGGTGGGTATACTGAGAGGATATGCTCTTGCCCTTCTTCTCTGCAAAGTCCCTATCCTTCCTCTTGTGACACCATGAGGAGTGTTCTCTACCAGACCGTTCCCATCATTCCAACCACTCTTGCATGAATTGAGACCTCCTGAAACTGTGAGCTACAATAAATCTTTCCTCCCTTAAGTCATGGGTGTGGGACACTGTGTCCCAGCAACAAAAAACTAAGATAGAAGTGTATATATTCTTGCCCTTGGCTTCTTTCTCACTCTCTGCTTCCTGTTGGGGTGCCCTTCTTATAACTGGGTGATGGAATATTACACAGGAGAAGCACTACATTTAGAGAAACATGTAGGATTCCTTTATTAGTTGGCAACTGAGAACAGGCTCAGGCCCCAGAGAATCCTCAGTGCCCAAGCAGGGATGGAGTGGGGCTGACAAAGGGGAAAACCACAGGGATGGGAAGGATTACAAGAACAAAAAGGAAGGGACAAAGAATAATTAAAAGTAGATTTACAGAAAAATAGACCAACAATGGCAAGAATCTAGCAGTGATTTGAATTTCAGCCAATGCCTTGTATCTGATTCCCAGGGACTTCCAATAGCAGCCTAAGGGCAGGGCATCAGCAGAGAGTGAGTCACAGGGTCACAGGGGCAGCTACACAGGAAAAATGACAGAGCAAGGAGGACATCAGGGAAAATCTAAAATGGCGGAGCTCTCATCACTTCACTGTGAGCAGTTACCCTCTGCCAGACCATTCAGCCAGGCCCTTCCAACATTGCCAGCCAACTGTGTAAGGACTGAGACTTTTAGCTGTGATATAAAACAGACCTTTCCTCCCTTAGGTTGTGGGCATTGAGTATTATGTCCCAGCAAGAAGAGACTAAGACACATTTTTCCACAGAAGGGGTAAAAGTGATGCTAGGATTACTGCATTAGATTCTCATAAGGATTATGCAATCTAGATCCCTCACCTGTACAACCTAGATCCATCACATGCACATTTCACAGTGAGGTTCATTCTTCTCTGGGAATCTAATGTTGTGCTGACCTGGCAGGAGGTAGTAATGTGTCATGCAGTAATGTGAACAATGAAAACAACTGTAAATGCAGACGGAGTTTAGCACACTAGCACACTGGCCCACTGCTTACTTCTTGCTCTATGGCTTGCAGGTTAGGGACCCCTGTCAAATGACACTCAGAGCCAATTTCTGCAAGAAGCTTTGTCCTATTTGCCCACTGTTATGGTTTGGATCTGGAGTGTTCCCGCCCCCCCCCCCCCCCCCCCAAAAAAAAAAGCCTGATGTATTTGAGTGTTGTGGAGTACCTATGGAAATGTGCTGTTAACAGGTGGGGCCTGGTTTGGAATGCGTGGAACCCTGGGGCTTGACCCGAGAGGGACAGATCAGTGGGATATGAAGGATATAAGCTAGATCTGCCCTTCCTCCCTCACTTGGCTTCCTGTCTGCCATGCTGTGAGCAACTCTCCTGCTATGCCTCTACCATATGCTTCTGCTACTGCTGGTATCCCAGAAATGGGCTGAGACCTTCTGAAATTGTGTGCTAGAATAAGCCTTTCTTCCTTTAAGTTGTGGATGTTGGTTATTCTATTATAGAATGAAAAGTAACTAAGACACCCATCCTTAGCCACTGTGCCCCGGGGGCTGCCGTTGACTACATGCCTGAGCAGCACCACAACACTTGACACTGCAGAGGCAAGCTTGTTTCTGTTGTCAGCTGTATTGAAGATCTGCATGCAATTTCATGAGTTTGACAAAAGATACTATTGTACAACCACCACAACCCCAACATAGAGCATTTCTATTGCCATGAAAATGTCCTTCATCCCCTTTGCCACCCTCTCTCACACTGGTCCTACGACCCACTTGCTTTCTGCCATCACAGTTCTCACTTTCTATGATATCATATAAATGGAATCGTATAGTACATGACCTTTTGAGAATAAATTCCCTCAGTCATTATAATGTTTCTGAAATTCATCCTAATTGTGCCCAGGACCAATGGCTGGTGTTTTTTCATTGCTGAGTTCTGTCCACTGTATGGATGTACCACAGTGGGTCTGCTCAATCACCACTGAGGAATGCTGGATTGTCTCCAATTGTGAGCTGTTAGGAACAAATCTTCCATGGACATTTGCATACGAGTTATGTGTGGTCGTGGGTTTTTTTTCTTGGAAAAATGCCAGTGAATGGGATTGTTAGACTGTGGATTAAGTGCAAGTTTAACTTGATAATTTGGCAACTAACTGGTGTCCATGGAGGCTGCCTCATTTTGCATTTCCACGTCAGTGTATGAGAGTTCCAACTTTGCCACACTATCTTCAGCATATAATTGACTCAGTGTTCTGCATGCTAATTATTGTGTGATTATGTAGCAGTGCTTCAATAGTGTTTTACTTTTCCTGCATCTGAGGACTAAGTCAAGCATCTCCTATCCCCCTGCATTGTTCCCATTGCTGCTGCTTTTCTTCTCCTTCTTCTCGTTCTCCTTCTCCTTCTTCTTCTTCTTCTTCTTCTCCTCCTCCTCCTCCTCCTCTTCCTCCTCCTTTTTCTTCTGCTGCTGCTTTTGCTGCTGCTTCTGCTTCGTATTTGTTGTGGTTTGGATCTGGCATGTTCCCCAAAAGCCTCATGCTCCTATAGATACTGTATAGGTTTGGGAGGTGGGGAATGGCTAGAGAGGGGCAGATACTTAGGACTTGACCTGAAGGGGCACGAGCTGGTTCCACCTTTCCTCCCAGTTCTCTCTCTGTACCACCATGCTGTAAGGATCTCTGCCACTGAAGTTCTGACTCTGGTCCTGCCCCCACTCCAGCCCTACCATGTGTTTCCATCATTTTCCAGCTGCCCACCTGTGAACAGACTGTGACCTTCCGAAACTGTAGCTATAATAAATCTCCCCTCCCCAAGTTGTGGATGCTCGGTACTGAGTCACAGCGATGAGAAAGTAACTAAGATAATCTGCTTCTTTTTCTTTTCTTTTCTTTTCTTTCCTTGGGATTGGATCTAGGACCTTCACACTGAGCTACATCCCTAGTCCTTTTACTTTCTGTCTTTGAAGCAGATTTTCCTAAGTTGCCCAGGATGGGATTGTACTTGTGATCATTTTGCCTCCCCTCACAGAACGCTGGAATTCCAGGTATACATCACCACGCCCAGCCCATATCTCTTGATGTTTGAAGTATTTTGTCTAATTTTTTGTCCAGTTCTCTTTGTATTTTTGAGTTGTAGAAGCACAAATATTTTTAATTTTGGTAAAGTCCAATTTACTATTTTTATTTTATGGTTTGTCCTTTTTTGCATCTTATACAAGAAATCTTTGCTTAACCTAAGTACACAAGATTTCTGCTAATTATCTTCTTCTAGAATTTTATACATGTAAGTCTTGTATTTAGGTCTATAAATATTAGCATTTATTAATATTAACCAGCAAACCTAGTTAATGTTCATATGTAGTGGGAGACAAGATTTGAGGTTCTTTCTTTATGCATGGATGACTAGTTGTTTTCATTACCTTTTATTAAATTGTCTATATTTTGTGGCTTAAGGTTTCCTATAGACAACAATATCCATCTGCAAAGAAAGATCATTACAGTTTTTTTCATGTCAAATTATTATAATTTTGTTTTCCTTGACTTACTAGCTATGTCCTCTAATAATGTTAGAATAGAGCAACGGGAGAGGACATTCTCATCTCCTAACTTGCAGGAAAGCACTCAGTCTTGCCACCGGGATGTTAGTGCTGCATTTCTGTAGACTTCCTATATGAGGCTGTGAGAGTTCCCTTCTGTCCCTAGATTTTTATCATGAATGGGCACTGAATTTTGTCAAATGCTTTTTTTTTTGGTATGATCATAATTGTTTTCTTTTCTAGTTTACTAATGGGGCAAATTATAACAATTGATTTGGAAATATTAACTTTTTTTATTCCTGGAAAAAGCCCCACAAGGTGATATGTCTTCTTTTTCACACGTTGATGGAATCAATTTGCTAATGCTTTGCTAAAAAATTTTTGTGTCTAGGATCATGAAAGGGAGTGAACATTTCTTGTCCTTATCTGCTTTTTATACTTTACACAAATATAGTGGGAAGCCTCCCGTGTTCCAAAAGCACTGGAGTAATGAAGTGTTAGCCAGACAGCCATTAAGATTTCTTGGGCTGGATTTTCTGTGAGTGTCAGGGCTCTGGTCTCACATGCAAATGATCAATAGGGCCACCACGAGCTGTGGCATCCTCTTGGCTACATCCTCATCACAAATTTCCCTTCTGGGGCATCTTAACACCAGACCTGATGGAAGCCTGGTTATAATGGGCCATACTCTTTTTATTTTTTTTTTTCTTGAGACAGGGCCGCATTTTGTAGCTCAGACTGGTCCTGAATTCACTCATGACAATCCTGCTGCCTTGAACTTATGGCAATCCTCCTACTTTAGCCTCCTGAGTGCTGGGATTACAGACTTGTGCCACCACACGCGGATTATGTGGTGCTGAGGAATTGAACCCAGGACCTTGCACTTGGGAGGCAATTGCTTCAACCAATAAGCTACGCCCTTGGCCCACAAGTCATACTCTCGGCTTCACAAATATAGAAGAGAGGAAATGTGGAATCTGTCATGGATATTGAATTTGAAAATTTGCAATAGACACAATAGGATAGGTACAAGTCCATGGCCCTGGACCTGGGTAGATGGTGGCCATGGTAATTCACAGATAAACCATTAAACCAAGGTAGGAGGCTCTGAATAAACACAGCTGTGCTTGTAGAACCTGCAAGGGCAGGAAGAGGGCCCCTGATTTGATTCCTGGAGACCACCAATGGGTGTGAATAAAGAAGAAAGTAAAGACTTCAGGAACAGAGTTAGGGTAAATACAGTGGGGGAAGGAACAAAGTTTTGAAGGTAAGAAAGAGTCTTGGTGACAGATGACAATGGTCAAGTGACCAAACGCTGTAAAAACACAGAAAGATCATGTGTTGACTGAGGAGGCCAGGTGACAGTGACAGCACCCATAGAAAGGGAGAGCCTGGTGCATCTTCTGCAGGCCCCTTCCTTCTCTAACAAGGCCCCTCCTCTGTGAACCATTCATACTCTGGACTTCCTGCACCCTCTCCGGTCTGACCAGACCACCTCAGTGTACCATAATAAAGACCTCACTGCCACATAATTTCTTCAGTCTGAGGTCCCGGGCACCCTTTAATCTCAGCTAAGACACCATTTCTTGCAGTAGCACCAGCAGCAGCCCCCGACTGACCTTCTGCTGTGGCTGCCTATGAATTCCCCTTGCAGACCTCTAACTAGCATTGCACATCTTGAGGCCTCAAAACTGAGCATCTGATGACCCTTAATCCACGCCCTCCAAAATGATGCAAGGAGAGAATATACCAGACAAGATAGAGGAGACAGTTATTTTAAGACCTGCCTTCCCTTCCTAAGCTGGAAGTACAAATAATCTAAGAGCATCCCATTCTCCACTGGCCTTCCTAATGGCACTGGAAAGATCTGGGCATTTCCCAAGTTCACACTATTGCAGGAGCAGGTGGGCAGCTGGCACAGGCAGCCATTGGTCTGCAGGATAAAGTCTGCAGGTGAAATTTCAATACCCATGAGCTAGCTGTAGGCGTAGCACATCCCTGGGTACTGAGCTGCCCTGGAAGTCCATAGGCAGGGGAACTCTCAGACATGCGGGATTCTGGCTTTTGACCTCTCCTCCGCTCTCTCGCACTGTCTGTAGCACTAGTTAAAGGAAACTCAAGTACTTTTCTGCAAGAAACAGAGGGTCCACAGACTTTCCAGATGCTTCTCTGGACCTTGGGTGCCTGTATCCTCAGCCCACTGCTTCTCCTGAAGGGAGAAAGGTCTGTAGCAAAGGTCTGGAAGGGGCCAAGGCTGCTATGTGAGCAAGGGTAAGTTCCTTGACCTTGCGCTAGTCACATATTGCATACCCAAGAAATGCTGCCCCTTCATCCTGTGGGAACAGGAGCAAAAGAGGGCTTCCAGGCACCACCTCAAGGGGACAAGGACATGGCTGGGCACTGAAGCATACAGCACTCTTGCAGACATGCAGCACCCCTACAAATGCAGATCCCTAGCCTACGTGCACCAATCCTACTGTGCACAGAACTACAGCCTTCATGAAGCGCCCCCACCACATGAAGCTTTTCCCAGCATGAAGCATCTGAGCTGGCACAGCAAACTTACCCGTGCGCACGCAGCACCCTAATCTACACGCACCATTCCTGTCTCGCATGAACTACTCCCACTGAGTGAGCACCTCCACCCTACCTGAAGTACCTGTGCCCATGTGCAGCAATTCTGCCCCTCATGCAGCATCCCGACCTACATGCACCACCCCCGTGCAGCCACCCCAGCCAAAGGCAGAACACTAGCCTAAGTTGCAGCAACTCAACCTGCGTGCAGTACTCCTGCGCCGTGTGCGGCATCCCTGCCCTTCGCGAAGAATCCATGCCTGCATGGAACACTCCCACCTTTCCCCTGCAGCACTTTATCCTGCATGCAGCACCCACACCCACGTGCAAGACACCGTTCCGGGCCAGCATCCCCGCGAGGAGAGGAAAACCCCTTCCAAACTCTTGGCCAAGGCGGCCACCTGCACCATTCTTCAGGGGCCCGCTGCCTGCTCGATCCCGGAGGTGCCTTAAGGGCTGGCCGAGCAACAACAGGCGCGCGGCGGCCAGGCGGCTGGCGGGCGTCGCCGAGGCCCGGCCTCGCCCCCGCCCCAACCCGCGTAGCCGCAGCCTAGCCTCTTCGAGTGCAGTCTCTCTGAGCTTTAGCGAGGGCGGGCGAGGCGGGCAAGGCGGTGAATACCGGCGGAGCTGATTGGTCATTGTCTCTGATTGGCTGGTGCACGCACCATTAGCCACCGTCCCTGCATCCCGCAGCTCTCGCTCGGGCTCGGCTCGGCTCGGCTGCTCGGGTTGGCTCGGCAGAGCGGCTCTGTTCGGCGGCTCGGCTCGGCTCGGCTGCGAGGCCGCGGACGGGCGTGCGCGAGGGGCGCAGGGCGCGAGGCGCGGGGCGCGGGCCTCGGCGGCGGCGGCGGCAGCGGCAGCCTGGTGCCCCCGCCCGCCCCGGGCTCTTGGACGAGGCGAAAGCGTCGCCGCGGCCAGGCTTCGGACGGGCGCGTCACGATTAGCGCGGGGGGCGGCGGCGCGGCGGGGGCGCGGAGCTGCGCGGCCCGCCCGGGGGCGCCGCCGGCCCGTTCAGCGCGGACGGAGCTCGGAGGACGCGGACGCACGGCTGGCCGGCCCCTCCCTGCCCGCGCCCGGGCGCCCACTCGCCGGCGCTGGGCCCGGGAGCGATGACATCGACGGGGAAGGACGGCGGCGGGGCGCAGCACGCGCAGTATGTGGGGCCCTACAGGCTGGAGAAGACACTGGGCAAAGGGCAGACAGGTGCGTGCGCGCGAGGCCGGGGGCGCGGGCGCGTCGCCGCCATAGAGGCAGTGCTGACCGGCCGGGTGGGGCCCGGGAGGCCCCTGAGCCGTAATGCTGCAAGCTCGGCCTGGCCCTGCGGCCGTGAACAATGGGCCGCCCGAGCACCCGGGTCCCGCTGCTCTCGGGTCCCGCCGCGGAGCCGTGCAGGCCGCACGGTTGCAGTCGGCCGGGCGCGGCCCAAGGACACGCGGCGCAGCCCGGGGCGCGTGGCGGACGGGGGCGCACGGGCCGAGGATGGCAGCGCCTTACGTTCCTGCTGCAGGTGCGGGCCCCTGGGCCGCATTGTGCGCCCGAGCGTTGGGCCCATTGTGCCGCGGGAGGAGGGGGCCGGCGGGCGCCCATCTGCCGTCTGCCGCGGCCGCGCTAATAGGCGTGTTGCCCGAGCAGCTGCGCCCTGGCCGCGCGACCCCCGCCTCCCGACAGCGAGCCGCGGCAGCCACGGGACTACGAAGTCCCGCTAGCCAGGCCTGGGCAGCCCTCTGCGCTGGAGGTGGGAAAGCGGAGGGACCCTTCTGGGCTGGACAGTGCCTTTCTTTGCTGAGTGGCTGCGACACTGCACTTCGGAAGGGAGAGAGAGGGTGACTACTGCCGGGCCTGGACCAAGACACCCCGACCCGGTCTGTGGAGACACCGGTCCTATGGGAGGAGGGAGCTTCCCAGCTGATCCTAGCTGTCTGTCCAGGACAGGTTAGGTCCCTGCAAGACGCAGCCCGGGGCCAGCAGTGAGCACAGCTTCCCTTGGTTTTGGTCAACTTCTGTGGCCTTCCTAGGCTTGTCCAGCCCCCTCATCTGGTCAGCCTGGCACATTCTCGGTCGTCTTTGTCGGAGGCTGGGACTCAGCCATTTTCTTTCTTCTCCCAGGACCAGCCCTTCTGTGACCCAGAGGTTCCATCGGCACTGACCACTTTTCCTTTCCTAAGGGAAAAGTTGCTCAGAGCCAGGACAGCAGGCTGGGAAGTGGAGGAGAGCAGGAGGGTGCCGTTGAGGTGGGGGTCTCATGACCCTCTGCAAGCACTTCAGGACTGCAGGACGCAGAGGCAGGAGGCAGTGATTGGGAAGAAAGGGGCCAGGCATGGTGGGGCTCATGGTGGCCCAAGCCTGTGATGTAACTGAGGCAGAGGCAGGAAGATTGTCTGGCCTAGGTTCTGCCGCCTCCTGCCTCGGGGTTGCAGATAGCACTTGCACAAGGGCTTCCAGCTGTGTGTGGAGGGCCTGGGTTTGAGGGAGACACTGAGAGCTGGTGCTCAGCTTCTTGGGCTCAACTACTTTGTGAGACTCTTGGTAAAAGAAGGGCCCAGAGCATCAGAATGCAGGAGGCAAAAAAAAAAATAATCCAGTTATCATGCCAATAAAGTCATTATAAGGAGCCTTCAACATGCAAGTGATGACAGCCTAAAGTTAACTGTATGCAGGGCAGGTGTACCTTTTGAAGGCTGGCCCATCTCCCTACTCTCCATTGAATTATGGTTGCCATATAGTTAATTACAGCAAGTTTCCACCAAGATTACTAGTGATGGGTGTGTCAACAAGGCATGTGGTGCGATATCTAGAAAACAGTCCAGAGCAGCCTCTCGTTGCCTGCTTGGGAAAGGGTCCCCTCTTGAGTTCTGGTGATCTGGGAGCAAACATACGGTCCAGGAAGGCCAGCCAGTGGTGCCCATCTTCTGGCTCTGCTGTTGAGAGCCGTCTTGGTGGATGCCGAGTGTGTGCATACCAGGCCTACGGAGGTGCAGTGTCCTGTGCCTGCTCTTTGCTTCAGAGCAAGACAGGATTCTTGCCAGGAGACCTCGGTGGGAGAACATGGGCTGGACTTCCACCCACGGCTGCCTCCGTGTGTTCTATCCTTAGGGCTACTCTTTCAGAGATGTAGACATTGCATGACCACTGACAGCTTTGGGGGTCACATGTGATAGAACTCCTCAGTGTGGCCCTTAGCTCTTGCCCAATTCATGTCTATAAGCTTAGAACTTAAATATTTTGACCCTTTTTGTCCTTCTTTGCTTCTCTGTGCTTAAGTCTTATCACATCTCCTTAGGTAGCTGTGGACTAGGATGATGTGGTAGCAGCAAGCTTCGTGGTACAACCTGAGCTGGAACATAGGTCCTTGTGGAGCCAGACAGGGTGGTTGTGCAGACCCCCACAACCTTCCAGGCCAGCCCGGTCTGCCCTTTCCCTTGTATCTTACTGTTGATGATTGCTTATCCTAGCCTGCGTGGCCTTGGTCCCTGCAAGTTATTTCTGTTACTTCATGCTAGTGTTTGATCTTGCTGTTGGAGTGGTGTGGCTGTGGGGTGGTACAGTTATCTCCTTTCTGCCCAGGTATGTTTCTAATGTAGCTATTTAGTGGCTCTGGATGTCTACCTGATGGCTAGAGGACCCGAGCCAGATGCTAGGTAAAGCCAAAGAATATGGCAGCCCCAGGAAACCTGGCTAATGGAGTTGCACAGTTCTAGGGTCCCAGGTGGCAGGTGGGGCAGGCTGGGAGTGGGAATCCATCAAGAAGGATGCTTTCTGGTCTGCAAAATGCTTATTCCACCTCTTTCTGGGATGCATGGGATGTATAGTGTGGTAATTAGAAATTGGAGGTGCTAGGACACAGTCCCTGCCACTGATAGCTCCCCTAGAGCCTCCATGGGGAGGAACGAGAGATGCTTCATGTCTAAGTTGTGTCCTCATAAGACCCTGCAGGCGTATTGAGTAGGCTACGTGGCCTCATTCCTCCACTCATCAGTAAATGGAGCAAGACACCTTCCTGCCCAAACTAGAGCTCACATGGCCAAGTGAGTCCATCGGATCTGGAGACCCTGTGGGAGGAGATGAAAGATGGCAAGGCTTTGGCTGCTCCTGGAGCCAAGCTCCAAAAAGGTTGTGGGGCCTGTCCTCAGAGACCCCTTATCCACAAGAGGTTGGAGAAGGGAGAAGGGAGCCTCTCAGTGCTTTTGGAGTAAGGATCAGCCGATCCAAAGAGAAGGGGTGGGCATGAAGGGCTGGCCTCCAGATCACCTGGCTGAGGTCACAGTGGGTGAGGGGGCTGGGCTTCCAGCCTGAAGAGACTTAGATGGTTTTTTTGTTTGTTTTTTTTTTTTTGTGTTTGTTTTTTTTTTTCCCCAGTGACTTTTAGGGAATTGATGTGGAGCTCTGGCAGTCTGTGGGACATCTAGGGGTAGGAGGAGCCATTCAGTATGGTAGAATTGAAAGGATGGGATAGGTGAGAGGAGAGAGACAGCAGTGAGTAGGGGACACAGGTGAGAAGAGAGAGACAGGTGAGGGAGGAACCCTGGAAGATCCTGAGGATGAGCCTGGTCTAGGAACTGCAAGTAATCAGCTGGAGATGAAGGTGCAGAGCCAGAGACAGATATGGAGAGAAGGAGATGGCCATTGGGAGAGCAGACGGGGTTTTGAAAGTAAGTCAGGAAGCAGAGAATGCGTTGTCCTGTCCCATCCTGTCAGGGCACTTAAGAGTGCATGTGTGTGTGTCCTACTGCCTCCTCGTGACAATGGTGAGTCCCTGTGGGGGCTAGACAGATTTGTCCTAGAAATGCGTACTGGGCAGTGGGCATGACAAGGCTGCATATACCCAGGTGTCAACTGTGCCTTTGGGCAGAGCTGCTGGATTTGCCTGTAGAGCCTCTGCCCAAAGCCTGCTATGATTTAGGAACCTGGACACTGTGAGCCTCTGCTGAGCAGGCTTCCTGGAGTTGGGTACAACTGAGTTTATTCCCCATATCCTGCAGCGGGAGCCCGGGTTTGGGCTGTTGGAGTGGGTGCTCTGCACAGCCATGCCAGCTGAATATGCAGACATGGCCAAGCCTAGCTCCTTGCTGTGACACGAAGCTTGGTCTCTCTTTGCCACTGCTTTTGGGGTCCAGGGGAGTGTGTTTCTGGCAGAGACTGTGGGCCACCTTGGGCCATTCTGCTATAGATGGCACTGGATTAAAGCTCCTGTTGGCTGCAAGTACCACTCCATCCCACTGTCCAAGGGAGCCTTACCTTGCTGAGGGTGGCCAAGTGTTGTGATGCCTGTTGTTAGTGTGTGGACTCCCAACCCTTCCTGTGTACCCACACCCTTCTTCCCAACCAACCTATAGCCCTCTGTCCATCCAGGCTCCTCGGACGTTATGAGACCCACTGGGGCTATACCGCAGGCTACCATGCCACATGCTGCCTATCTAACTACTACCAGCACTGGCTGGACCTGCTTCTAGATGTAGGCCTGAGTAAACATGGTTCCTGTGCCCCAGCCTTTTGTTTTGTTTCTCTCCTGGAGTACATGGAGCTACCTCGGTGCAAGAACTGGCCAAGAAGTAGCACATTCCCATCCTCACTCCCCTAGACCCTTGCCCTGGCCTGCATCTCCTTCCTCTTGCAGCAGATAGCAAGTTCTCCCCAGGCCAGCTCTGCTGGGGCCATTCCAGTTGTTGGGAAGTCCTATTGCTGGGAGATCTGTAACTGGCACTTGGCAGGAACAGTAAAAAGGCCACCTTCAGATCATACCCAGGGAGGATAAGGCTCCCTCTGAAGGCATCACCCCCTCGAAGCTGGCCATGCTGTCTAGGCCTGTAAGCCCCTGAGGCCACTTGGAGCTTAATGAGAAATTTTGTGCCACTGGCCCTGAGGCTCTGCAGCCTGAAAGCAGAAAGGCTTAGGGAGGCTTAGGATTCCTATCTATAAAATGGAATTTCTCTGGAGCTTTTGTGAAGCTCTATGGATAGATAGAGTGCTTGGAGTGGGGCACATCTGTTGTGCATAGTAGGTGGGAGGTAGCAGGGGGCATCTGTCAGGGCAGGGGAGCCCTGTGCCTTCTCTGGATCTGGAGGGTCCTTTCTGCTGCCCTGTATTCTGCAGGAAGTTAAGGGTGCCATATTGAAGGCTTCCCCAAGTTCACCTGTGGGGATAGCTGATTTGTCCACTCACACTGTGGTGGTAGGGGTGGGCCTGGGCTGAGCTTCTGTACTTGTCCTGAAACTTAGGCGATGGCCTAAGGTGGCCCAGTTGCCTTCAGGCCTCCCCAAGGCCTGCCCAGGGATGCCAGCTGAACCAGGCTGCCCCAGACCCTAGACAGGATGGAGGCTGGGCTGAGACTGAGGCCTCAGAGACAAAGCAAAGATTGTGTCAGGCAGGCTGCCTCTCAGAGCTCAGCCTGCCATGTCCAGGCCTTGTTCTGCCACCCTCTGAGGGGCCAGTGTTCTGGAGTCCAGCAGCTGGGGACTGGGCTCTACTCACAGAACAGTGTTCTGAAAGCCCAGCTTTTAAAAAGAAATCTCCCCATTCCCAAGCATCCTGTGGCATTCCAACATTAGGCTAGGTCTAGGATTCTTCCCAGGTAGTGACAGCACTTCCCCAGCAGACATGGAATCTCATGGGTTTTGTATGTAGAGCCAGGAACTAGCCAAAGGTGAGGTCACGTCTTAGCTGGCTCAGGAGTCCTGGCCTCTGAGGACAAATCCGTTGACCCTGGTAGCCATGGGTAAGTTTGAACAGACAATTCTGGCCTTGTGGTTCTAAGCTGGTCCTGGGTGGTAAGAGGGGAGAGTTGGGGCTGGGCAGAGTGAGTGGGAGTCCTCTTCTGGCAGGTCCTAGTATAGGGCAAAAACTCCTTAGTCTGCAGAGATGGAGGTGCCTTGGGCATTCACGCCACTGCCACCCACTCTGAGCGCAGGCTGATCTTGAGAGTTCTAGAGGACAGGGCTGGCCTTCCTGACCCATGAGCAGAGGTGGGAGGGCAGTGTGGATAGCCTCTGTGTAGCCATTGATGGAAATGGGAGCGGCTGCTTGTCACTGAGGCTCAGAGCTCTGGGTGTTTTCTGCGCAAGCTTGCTTGATTAGGAATGTGGACTCTGAGAGACATGTTGGCCTGGGAGCCCCCAGTTGCTGGAAAATCCCTGGCTTGAGTGAAGGGATCAGGATGGAGGCTGGGGAAAGATATGCATGGTAGGTTCTTAGAGCTTGGGATATAGCTGCTGAGTTGAGCCTCATGGCTTTGGGTACTAGAGGTCGATTTCACGAGCCTGTAGCCAGAGTGGGGCTAACTTGCCAAGAGAGATGCTATAGGACCTGGCCTGACTGGGGGCTTACCTGGGCTCCTGGCTGGCTGTTTCCTGGGCAGGCTACCTCATGGCCCTGTGTCTGAGAGTTCGTTCATGCTTGCCAGAGGTGACAATGTATGCTGCCTACCCCAGGAAAGGGATTATTCAGAAGTACAAATTTGAGGGGCCTTGTCACTGCTGCTGGTCAGGTGGTGCTGGGGTAAGCATGCTCATTTTGTTCTGTAGCAAGATGAGAGTTTATTCAACTCTCTCCTGTGAGGCCAGGCAAACTCCCTACCGGGGTGAAAGCTATAGGGCCTGCACCATCCTCACAGTGAACCACCTCCTGCTGCCTGGACTGGCATGTCCTGTGTGATTCTTGGTGGGCAGGGATAGTTCGTGGAGCAGGCATGGCCCCAGTGCTAGAACCTTTCCTGCCCTCCCTGTTCCTGTCAGAGTCCAGGGTACCTGCTCTTCCTGGTGTGTGTCCTGCATCAAGCCAGGTGGCTGGTCTTTGGAGTCCCCCAACAGCCCTGTGGTGTCTTCTTCCCTTGGAGCTTACAGGGGGCTACAGGCATAATTCTGCTGGCTTCCCTGGTACACGGCACCTCCAGCAGTGAGGAACTGGGCAGGCTGTAGACCAGAGTCAGAAAGCACCTCTGACCTTCAAGAATGGGAAGGGCTCCAGTTTCAGGTACTCCTGTGGTCCAACATGTATGTGACATGTAGGGCCACTGCCAGGTGCTCGGTGGGAGCACACACTAGAGTTTGGGAGACACATGTCTCCGTGCCTTGGTTTTCCTGCTTATACAGTGACCCATGGCATGGTAGTGAGATGATGCCACTGGAACAAACGTGATGATGAGCTGTGGTCTGTTTGCAGCTGTGGCCTGTGTTGCCCTGAGACCTGAGATCATGGGAAAATTCAGGATAGATGGGTTGGCCTGCCCATCCCCTCTGTAGATGGGATTTTTGTGAAGTCCTCAGTGGTGGGTGGCAAGCAGGGAGATATGATAGGGATTGTGGCAAAGTTAGCCCACCAGCTGTGTCTAGCTAAGGAGACACTGGAGCTGGTACTGTCTCTCAGGGCTCAGACTGGCAACACCCCCTGCCTCCCCTTTCTAGGCCCCAGGATGGTGAAGGGGCTTGTCCTGCCCCTGTGCCCTCAGATTACTGCTGGATGGACTCTCCCCCTGCCCTGGACCCACTGTCCCTGCCTTCTGCCTAGCGAGTATGAGGGTCTGGGGTAGAGGCAGTGGGTCAGCCTTGGGCCCTCTTGTGTCCTTGGCCCACCTGAGCTTCAGCCTGGTGGTCTCTGGGGCTTCTGTGGGTTGGAGCTGTCTTGAGAACTGTGTACTTGGCTCTGGTTTACCCTGGTTTATGGCATTTCTGGAACTGGATGCAGAGTGAAGAGCCATCCAGAGCCATCAAACCCTACCATCAGCAGCTGGTGACATGTACCCAGTTTTACTTCACCTCTTATCCTATTATTTAGAAGCAAATCCCAGACAGTGTTTAACTATGTGTCTTGATGTCTACACTGGAAAGACAGACTCTTAGAATCACAATGCTTTTATCACCTTGGAAATTAATTCTAATTTCCAAATTCTGGTAAAAATCTAGTCGAACATCGGAGTTTTAACTTTGAAGGGTCGTTTCCTGGAGGCTGGATGTCCACTGACAGCTACTCTGCCTCCCACTGGCAGGGGAGTAGTGGTCCCAATTTTCTATTTCCCTTAGCTGTGGCTGGTGCCCACCAGACCTTGGGCTAGGGTTGTTCTTGGGGATCCTCAGTCACCACATAATTGAGGCCTGGTTTTCTTGGTGATCCCAGGGGGCCTGCATTCCTGACAAGAACCCAGCTTACACTAAAGCTTGCTAGGTCCCTGCCTTAGAGTCACGAGAAACTTTAGCCCTCCTGTCCTCTCTTACTTGGTCACTGGCCTCTGGGCAGTGGCAGATATAGGTGCTGCTTGACTCCATACTCTTGATTATGGGCACATCATGCTACCGTCACCTCATGCCACCATCATCAGACCAGGAAGAGCATGGTAAATGTGGACCTGGCCCTACCTGGGGATAGCAACTTATATTTTCTAGAGCATTTACTGTATGTTGCATGTGCAGATGCTGACTTAGCAGGGGCAGATGCCATCCAGGAGGAACAGGGCCCAGTTTAGTTACTTCATGCAGTGAGGGAACTCTGCTGCTCCAGAAAGCTGGTGTAGGGTTGTATACAGATGAGCACATGCCCCGTGGCCACCCATAGGCACTGGCTCTACCCGGGCTTCACAGGGATAGCTGCACCAACTAGATGTAAGCTGGTATGAGGAAGGCTTCCTCCCAGTCTAGGCCTCCCGGGTGTTGGACCTCATAGTGTTGGCCCCTGAGAGCAGTTTTCTGCTAGATGCTGGGTAGCAAAACAGTCCTCTCACTTCCTGTTGGCTTCTGGCTCAGGTACACAGCCTTGCCTCTACGGCAGGTGTGTCCAGCTTACTGCCCACTGGATTTTATTCTTGTCGTTTGAGTGAATAGGAACTACCTTGGGCCACATATAAAATAGATAGTATAAAAAATTGGTTGTGGTGGGGGAAGCTGAGGCAGGAGGGTAGACATAGATATATATTTCAGTTAGCGTATGTATATAAATACTAAGGCACTAAAGCTTTCTTTTAAAAAGTTTTCATTAAAAAAAAAATCAAGGGCAAAACCCAGCAGGCTGCAGGTTAGGTATGTCTGCTCTAATATATTGGGGCTACTACCCAACACAGGTTTGAGGGCTTGTTGTGTCAACAATGGGGACACTACAGTATGCTCACCAGACCCATAAGGACTTAATGAGCATGGAGCTGAATTGGGCTGGGCTGCCCTATCCAGGCTGTCAGCTTCGTACCTTTCTGTGGAGCTTCCATGCTGATATGCCTGGCCTGTAATCTGTGTGTGGGCTCACAGAGGACATGTACCTGCAAAATTAGTTGATGTAGAGACCTTGGAAATGTACCCATATTTTGGGATTTCCTGCCTGGGGTCAGATTTCCTGAGCCAGTGAGTTGTGCTCTCTGCTTGGAGTCGGGACTCATGCTTGACGTACAAATGTTTTGTGTACTTGGTGTCGTGGTCTGTCTGACCAGTACTGGGGCAACTTGGAACGGTGGGTCAGTTCTCAGCACCCCCTTTGACCATACAGTGGGCTGAGAATCACCTGAAGGAGGACCACCCATCATGAGCACATCCCTGGGGCATGTGCACACTTGGCACTTGAGGCCTCAGGCCCTTGCATTGAAAGAATCTAGATGTCCAACATCAGCATCCTGGGGTCCTCTCCTTGCCCCTGTCTACCACCCTCATCTCCAAGAAAGGCCTTGGCAAGCCTCGGCTGGTGCTTAGGCTCCTAGTCACCTGCATCTTGCCTTGTGAGGTGGAACTCAAGCCCTGAGTCCTGCTTTGCAGTGTGAATCCTGAGGTCTTGAGCCTACCCAGGAGCTGTCCAGTAGAGTTTTGCTGAATTCTACAGATACTGCCTCCAGCTGTTAGTCCTGAGCCCTCAGCCACATCTAAGAGAGCTATACGAGGATTTTGGGGTCTTTGGATAACTCTAGGACTGTTCCCCTGCTGTAATTTTTGGTTATCTGTTAATAAGAACAGAAAGTAGAAACTTCTGAACCACCTCCTGCTTCTAATCCAGGCCAGGACTTGCTGTCCTTGGTTTGTAGGCTCTAAACCCCAATCTTGGGATTTGCACTTAATCAACATTTCTGTTAGTTCTGATGTTGTCCTCCTGTCTCCTAAAGCCACTGGAGTAAATCTTCCCTCATGGCTCGGATAGGCAGATATTGTGGTCAGAGTGTGGGTACACTGAGGGTAGGGTTAGGCACGTGCTGTGGCATCTGATCCTTGCCATTTTGGGCTCTTGTGGTACAAGGCTGAATGACATGCATGCAAGAGTATGAGTGATGGCCTTCGGTTGGCCATATGGTAAACATGGTTTGGATTGAAAGGCCTAACCCACCCTGCTGAGTCAGGGGGGCTGCAAGCCTGCACCCCACCTACTAGATGGGTAGAGATGTGTAGAGTATAGGTTCCTGGAATTTTCTGCTGGCTGCCTGCCTGGGGTCCCACATTTTCCTAGATTTGCTTATCCACAGGCCAGCCTGGACAGGTCTCATGGAGCTCCCTACACACAGAGCGGCCTGAAGCCCCTCCTGAGACTGGGGCTTAGGTGGGCCTAACTCAAGAAGCCAGTACTTAAACTTGCCCTGCCAAACTCTGTTTCTTTCTAAGCTACTTAGAGGGTGGGTGAGTAATGATTAGAAACTTTCAGAAGGAAGAGAGGCCTTGGGGGCCTGGCTCCCTGCTGCAGTGGAGGCCATGAGGCTGCTAAACCAGCACATGAGTGAGGAACAGCTCCCAAGTTCTCTCAGACTGGAGGTTTATAGGCTCAAAACCCCTAATCTCAGAATCAGCACTTACTCATACAATGTGATGGATACAATATTCTTTGGCAAATTACATGAGATGGCAAGGGCATCTGCATATGGACATAGCTGTCTCTGGTGGATGGCCTTGCATATGAGCTCCATATCCTGTCCCATTTCTAGAAAGGCATGTCAAGACCTGTCTGTGGGTTCAATAGAGATGGTGATATCCTGTGCCCAGGGTATGCAGGGAGGGGCTTTGCTACGAGCCTTGGCAGAGGTGCTTGGCATCCTTAGTAACCCTGGAGCTCAGTCTGCCACTCCCATGAAGACAAGGGTGATCTGTGCCAGAGCCTTTGCCAGCCTCCTGTCTTGTCATACTTCCCCTGTTCTGGTGAATATTGATAAAACACCTTGTCTGCAGGAGGGGAATCCAGAACCTGGTGGTATCACTTGAGGGTCAGTGTAATTGTCCTCAGTCTCAGTGAAGCAGCATGGTGGTCACCTGGCCACCTACTCTGTGTTGGACTCCAGGTCACCTTGGCCATGTCATCATTGTAGAGAACTGTGCATCAGGTTACCCTGCTGCTGGGATGACCATCTTGCTAGGTAGGACTTCTTGAGATCCTGAGCAGACAGGACCTCCCCTTCCCAGAGGGCAGATTGAAGTAGAGAGGCCTGCTCCCCAGCTGAGTACCTACCCCCTGAGGACCTCTCTGGTGAGCTGACTGGTTCTGTGCCAGAGACAGTGGGCCAGGGGCTCCTTGCCTGGGGAAAGAAATCCAGCAGGCAGCCCTTGGCTCTGGGTCTGCATGCTACCCAGCCTGGTGTCTGGCTAGCCACCTGCTCAGGAGGTCCCTTGAGGTTCAGGGAAGGAGAAGTGGAGCTGTCCTGGAGCTGGATGTCCGTGGGTTTCTTACAGGGCTATTCTCTGCCGAGGGATATCTTGTTGTCTTTTGTGAGGGTCCATATGGGAAGCCAGAACCCCTCCAGAGCCACCGATAACGGGTTACACTCCCTGGCATTATTTCAGGGGTTTTGTGGCTCAGTGACTGATAGGATTCCTTGCTGGGTTTGGGAGCTCATGACTTGAATACCAAACCGTTTCAATGCTGGTGACATTCAGAAGCCTTCACAACTGGTTTCAAGTGTGAACAGGCATCACCCCTGGACAACGCAGAGCAGGTGTTACTGCGTGTGCATCAAGACATGTCCTGTTCCTTCCTCAATACAGACTCAGGATTGGTGAAGCTGGCTGTCAGTTGAGCTGGAGCCAGACACTAGAGCCCTGGTGGGGGGCGTGGTATACAGGACTAGGGTCCCTGTGGCAGAATGATGTCAAGTTCCGTTCTGGTGAGTGTCACCTCAGCACAAGTGACCCTTCTGATAGCATTTGGCTTTATAGCTTCATAAACCAATCCTTTGCCCACCAGACCAGGATGTGCCTAATCGGGGGATTTCATGAGTTTTGCCTCCTAGTGGGCAGGCTCCAGAGCACTGCCTGACTTGGAACTTGGGGCAACAGGTCCAGGGTGTGACCTGGTTTGTGGTGGGTTTGTCCTGTATTGGGATTGAGAGGGTAGCCCTTGCCCTGTCCTGCTTCCTTCCTCCCCCGCAACCACCCATCACCAGGTTTAGACACTCACAACATAAGCACCTTACTTCTCTGAGGGTCCAGGCTTCTCTGGAGAAGGTTGTATCCTAATTCCCAAAAAGTCATCAATCATAGATAGGACCCCAGTTCTTTGATGCAGAGGTATCAGGCTGGGTATGTTTGGGCCCCTTCCTGGGATATGTGTGTATGGGGGGTGGTCTCTCTTCCTGTCTCTGTCAAGGACTGACTTGCTTTGATCTATGAAGTGTGAGCAGGAGTCTCATTGGTTGGAAGCTTCTGAAAGTGCTGCCCCTCCCCAGCCCTGGAGAAGCACCTACAGGAATGCAATGTTCCCTGTTAGGCTCCAGCCTCTCTTTGAAGCTCCTTGCGTAGGGCACTGCTCACATCTGGGCTTCCCACTACCTCCAGCACCCTGAGGCCTTCAGGGCTATTGGACCTGGGACACAGGGCTGGCTGCCCCTACCAAGGCTTTGTTCCTGCGTGTTCCCTTTCTGTTCTTGGGTTCTCTGTTCCCTCTGGTCCTATTCCCAATGCCTCTTCTTCCTGAGCCTCGCATTCCTGTCACATCCCCCGCCCCACCCCAGAGCTGTGGACTTTGTGGAGTTGGGGTGCCAGAACTGAGTGCCACCTAGATTACCCTGGCTGGTGCTCCAGGACAGGTGTGAACTGAAGACTCTTTGGTCTTATATCCCAACACACAGTGGAGCCTGAGGTGAGGAAAATTAGAACTTGTGGGATGCGGAGAGACCAGCTGGAGGCCAGCCGGGATAGGAAAGTGTGGCCAACGTAGACATCCTGTCTGGTTCTGAACGTGGCCGCTGACTCCGTGGCACTTAGGAATACATGCTGGTATTTGGGAGCAGCAGGGTGTGTACCAACAGGCTTTGCCTCTCCTCTCCCTGTCCTTCCTGCCCGCTGCCCACTAAGCAGATTCTATTATTACCCCATGCTGGAGATTACCTAGTAGTCTGTTCCTCCGGGATGGGCAGGTGCTGGGGGGGGGGGGGGGCCGGGGGGGGGGGGGGCAATGTGTCTGTCAGTCCCTGACACAGTTGGTGACGGCAGGGCCCTCGTGATTTTCCTTCCTGACCATGGTCTCCTGCTGGTGTTGCAGGTGGGGTGTGTATCCATCCATTGTGTCTCTAGTGATCTGGGCAGCAGGTCGCTCTGGGGGTCTGAGCTGTGTCTGGTTCCCCTGGGTAGCTCCCCCTTCTGAAGGTATGGGAGTGCCCATGCCAGGTTGCCTGGTCTTCGGCCCTTGGCCAGGCGGAGAATGGTCAGACACTGACCCTGGCTGTTTTCTGAGTCTGCCGCAGTGCATCACCCCTGTGGTTTGAGTCATATCTAGCCACCTGGCTCTGTCCTGCACTACCGCGTGGCACACTGCTCATGTGGGCTGGACCCCAGATACATACCTGGAGCTCTGTATGTGGCCCATGTTTGCCTGCCCCAGGCCTGCCTGTTACCCTTGCCCTTTGCAACCTCACTTCGTGGAAGCTTATGATTCTAGCTCTGCATCCCAGGCTCTGAGTACTCTCCTCCCTGAAGGCTCGTGTGTCCTCCTGGTCAGCTCTGGCTACTATTTTTTTCTTAGTTCACAGCTTCCGCCCAATCCCACAGCAATCCTGGCATGGGCAAGCATGGAGTAAACTGGCTGTGTGACCAGATAGGTACGTGACCGGATACCTGGTTGGAGATAGATTTGCCAAAGGGTGCTGCTCCTCACTGGCCTCCTTATTGCTGGGCTTAGCAACAGAGGCCAGAGGAATCCTTGGAAGAAGGAGGAGGGAGACCTCCTCTGCCCTTGGATCCCTTCCAGAGGTATTAGGGGTCCTGCTGGTGAATAGGCCAGGCTGACTAGACAGGCCTCACACACCTGTGGAGGACCTGCCAAGGGTTACTGTGCCAGGCAGACGGAGCAGGGTGAGGGAGCAAGCAGTCAGGGACAGCTCTGTTTCTGGCACCTGGCTCCTTCTGCTGGCTGTGCTTCTGGAAGAACACAGCATGGCCATCCCTAGACTACTGCAGGGCCTGAGGAGGGGACACGTCCCGGGCAGCAGCTTGGAAAAGGGCGCAGAATAGTCTGGAAGTCTGCTGTCTCTGGATGGGATACAGGGTGTGCAGATTTGGAGGCCGTGTGTCTGTGTCAGTGCGCATTGATGTGTGTGTGTGTGTTTGTGCCCATATAGGCTTATGTATGCATGTGCAGGCTTGCATTTGAATGTGATTGTACATGTGTGTAAGCAGGCCGTCTGTGTGTGTGTGTAGACCTGTTTGTGAATGTGTGCACAAGGGTGTGTGTGCAGGCTCTAGTGTATGTGTGTGTGTGTGTGTACAGGCTTTAGTGTATATACGTATGTGTGTGTAGACCTGTGAGTACATGTGTGTTTGTGTTTGTGCACATATTTGCCTATGTATGTATGTTCATGGCTGTGTGTCTAGACCCATGTGCACATGTGTGTGACTGTGAATATTTATGTGTGATTGTGTGTATATTCAGGCTTGTATGTACTATGTTCAGGCCTGTGTGTACTTGTGTGTATGTATGTGCACATATAAGGCCTATGTTTGTACATGCATGAGTGTATGTACAAGTCTCTGTGTGTGTGTATAGGCCCATGTGCCCTTGTGTATACAGACCTGTTTGTGGATGTATATATGTACACAGGTGTGTGCGTGCAAGCTTATGTGTATATGTGTGCAGGACTGCGTGTCTCTGTATGTCTGTGTGTGTCTGTGTCTATGTGCAGGTCTGCACGTTCCTTATCTGCCTGTGTGTGAGATGGCAGGAGGAGGCTCCCTAGGGCTTCCCAAGGAAGGCAACCCTCCTTGTCACCATGGCAACCCCACCACCCACCCCTGGGGCCCTAGAGGGGTGGAGCCTGGCAGGTGTAGAACTGGAAGGAGCGGCAGCAGGCCTGGAGCCCTGCCAGGGTACAGGGGCGTGAGTGTCTGTCTGGGCTTTTGTGGGCTGGGCTTGCCCACTGTAGCCTCTCTTTCCCAGCCCCAGATGTCTCAGATCCAGGCATCCTGCACTGCCCCACTGACCGCCTCGGCTCTGTCCAGCGCACACTCTTACTCCCTCTGCCTTGGCCCCCACACTTCCGGGGGCTGGACAGCTGCCGGCTAGGCCTTGCACTTAGCTGTGCCTCCTCTGGTCACACCGCTGTGTCCATGTAAGTGTGAGCCTGGTCCTTACCCTCGCCACCCCTGGTCGCCTGGCAGTCCTCACGTCTGACCCCTAGCTTGGGCGTAATCCTTCGTTACTCCCCTTCTCCCATGTTCTGCCTGTCTCTGCCTGGCCCATGCTGATCTTCCTGCCTCTTCCCTGCTTATACCTTTGAGAAAAGTGTCTGGGCACCTCCCAAAGATTCCTGTCTTCCTGGGGTCCCCAGGCCTCTCACCCTACTGGTGGCTCAGCCTCAGCACCTGCTCCCCAGCTCTTAGTCCTGCACTGACAGGAGGAGAGCGAGGGGTACTTAACTAGGACACCAGCCTAGAAAAGCAGTCGCCTCCTACAATCCCAATGAATTACTGAACAGTTAGGCATTCATCAAATTATTTTTGGGTCTAATTTTACAGTACTGAATTGTAGAAACCAATTAATAAAAACGTAATGTGATTATCTAGCACTGTGGGGACTGGAGTTAGGGTAACTTCCTGACTCCAGGAGGACACCCCCTCCAAGAAGGTTCTTCCCAGTGTGAGCTAGGCCTGGGCTCTGGCAGTGGGGCCAGGGGCACAGAGCCATGGCATTGTTTGCTACTTTATTACCCGCTTGATTCCTCTTCTGTGCCCTTGAACTGACAGTTTTATAGTGCTTGAGGTCCCCGGATAAGAGGCCAAGGAAAGGCTCCCTGATCCTGCCTGCTCTAAGGCCATGGGGGGTGCCCTGGTGCCAGACGCAGTGGGTATCCCCTGGAGGAGTTACTATGGAGTTACTCAAGGCATGGCTTTTGGAGGAATCTTCTGGAACAGTCCTCCTCTGCTGTGCCGCTAGGGCGCATGTCTAGGCAGCAGGTGGATGCCCCGAGGGGCCTCTGCCTGGGCAGGGTGGGCTGCTGCTGCCTCACACCAAGGTTGTTTCAGGCTTGCTCTGTGGTTACCATGGCAACCTGGTTCTGTGGTGCTGGCTGGGGCTGGGCAGGCAGCCACCAGGCTGACTGCCCAGGAGAACAGGGAGGCCCCCTCCCCACAGGCCCTTGGCTCCTTTACATTCTTGAACCACAAGCAGGACGTTTCTCCTGTCACTCTGTGCTCATGGTGGTGGATCTTGGGGCAGATCAGGGACTCACACTCTGACTCCAGAGTCTAGCCCTTGGGCTTGCCCCAGTCGCTCCCAGTCTCCCAGATCATCTGCCTCCCAGAGTATGCAAACTGCAGCTTCCCTGCCCTTATCTTGGCCCTGGGAGGCTTGTGATGCTCAGCTCATGCCTGGGGCGTGCAGGATAGCCTTAATTAGGGCATGCGCAGTCCTACTGCCCAGGGCAAGCTTAGTCAGCCCCTGCCCTTTGCTACACAGCCTCGATGGGTCCCCATTTTGAGTTCAGGCATTGGGCAAGGGTAGAGTTTAATGGCTAGACAACATGTCACTATCTGTCCCAAGAGCTAATGGGTAGGCATGGGGCAAAGGCCACTGGAAGGTTTTGGAAGATGCCGTATCATGGAGGTCTTTAACATCAGTTGCTCAGCAAGGAAGGCATTCAGTGTCCTCTTTTTGGACCTGTAGCCTTTCCTGCCTGAGCCCTGAGCCCCATGGCTCTCCTTGGCAGGCTTGGTTGTTGGATCTAAGGAGATACCGTGTAGCTCCTGATCCAGTAGTGCCTCAGGCATATCTCCTGCAGACTCAGCCTGGCTGCAGGGCTAAGAACCTAGCCAGTTCAGAGAGCAAGTCCTGCTCTGGCTCTGCTCTGTGAGTGAGGGAGTGGGAAACCCGCCTAACTGAGTTGTGGTCTTGTTGCATACCTCCTGGTAAACTGGACCTCCAGGAAGGTGGCCTTCAGGCTACAATTGTGGGTCCTGGGATCCCCTGGTTCCCTGTCCCCATATATCTTGAGCTTCTGTGTATGGCTTCCTCCTCCCAGGAGCTATGCCATGATCCAGATATGACCCTCATGGGATGACCTCCTAGTACTTGGAGCATCCTGAGTGCTCTCCAGACCTCCCTGTTTACTGGGAAGGTCACTCCCAGTGTTCAGTGATGTTTTCTGGGCAGCAGGTGTGGACCTTTCTTTGTTCAAGTAGTTTAGTCATCTGCAGCTCACTGGGAAGCTGTTTCTTTGGAGAACTGCCTGTCACACTCTCAACTTATTTTTAAAAATTGAGATATTGGTGGGAATTTTAATCATCCCAGGTGCTTTGGTGTCCATGTGGCATCCATAAGTCCTTGTGGCTTCCATGGGCTGAAGTATGCATTCACCATGCAATTTCATTCATGGAAAAGACAGATGATTGACAGTGCAAGGTGACTGGCAGGGCCTGATGGTGGGGGGCTGTGAAGGTGCTTGTGGGGTGATGAGTGAGTGAGCTGTCATGACTGGGTGATAGTTCTGCAGGTGTGTGCATAGGTCCAGGCCAAATAAAGCTCCTAAAATCCAGCTCCACCTTAAGAGGGCTGTAAAGAAGTAGCTTGGTAGTGCTGAGGCACAAGCTTTGGGTACATCAGCAGCTCAAAACATGAGAGAAGGAAGATCCTTGAACAAAGCCTTGGGGACAAGAGTGGGATCTTATTTTATTGCTATTTCCCCTGTGTAACCCTGTGGTTCTAGAGGCTTGATGTCTCGTGGCAAGTGCCTGCCCTGAGGAACTTGGAGGGTGCCAGTAATTCAAGGAGTCCACACTACGGGTCCCTCAGCCTTGGCCTCTGAGGCAGTTCTTAAAGGCCCCCAGGGCAGAACAAAGGATTCAACCTGTTTCCCTTGGTCTTTGGGACCTAGAGTTAATGTGGGGGTGGCTTGTGAAGAAAGAGCATGTGCTGTATCTTCGGGAATGGTCACCCACCCAGCACCCTTGGGTCCTAGTGAGGACACTTGCTGCTTTAGAGTGGGCCATGAAAATGGCTAGGCCTCCTGGGATGGCCTTTTCTTCTGGGCTGGCAGAGGCCAAGCCCAAGCCCCTGTCTGTGGAGCACAGCAGGTAAGCTGGGTCAGGGGCCAACCAGGCTGCCATGGGCTAACTGGGGGGCCGAGTTGGGTTTCTACAGGTCTCAGAGGCCAGGGCCAGGGCTGGATAGAGTGGGGGAGGGGGCTTGAGCTGGGCCCAGCTGAGGGGGCAGGAAGGAAGCGG
>PVKB01006858.1:0-49660 GCA_004027205.1 Ctenodactylus gundi | reverse complement strand
TCTTTTTGTAGGAGATTTGTAACCACGCTTCCCCATTTCTTCTTTGGTCTCCTCTAATTTCTTTGCAAGGCTTGCTTTTTGCTTAGCTAAGTGTTGTTGTAGCTGTTGCTCTGTTTTATTTCCTGGTTTGCCTCCTGCTTTAATAATTCCTGCTTTAATTCCTGCTTTGTTTCACTGGCTACCTGGGTCCAGAAGTCACTATCACTCGTGCCCATCTGTCTTTTGAGTTCTGCAATTTCGGCACCCCTTGTACCATCCACTGTGGAGTCAGATTTCTTACCATGTTTCCCCATGGTTCTGCTACCTCTGACTGTCTCTGGTGCGCAGGGAAGAAAATGGCTCCTGCTGACATCACTGCCTGTGACGGCTGTTGAGCCCCATTTCTGATCTGGGAGCCTGGGGCCTTTTCTAGGGGGAGCCCTCGCTGTGTTTGTAGTACACCCACCCGCGGGTTGGTGCTTCTGAGGCTGGGGCTGCCTACTGCCAATAATTCCCACTTATCCAGGTCCAGGCTTACCTCGGGCTGAGCTTCTGGCCTCCGGACCTTGTTTGTGATATGTGGATGCCGGCAGCTTGGGTCCTCGCCGAGTCAGCTGTTTTCCTCCTCATCCTATGTGACTTCAGGATTTCAGACCCGCCTGCAGCCTCCTCTCCCATTGTTGTTGTGTGCTCAGTTCTCTCCCAGCTCCATTCTCTCCCAGCTCCGCTCCCTCCGATGTTCAGGTCCCTGCTTGCTTTCCTCTGTCCATAGCTGCCAGCCATTTGGAGCCGGCTGCAGCTGTTTCCTTACCATGGGGATTTTTTCCCCCCTCTGGTTTCGGTGATCCTTCAGAGTTTCTGGCCTCCCGCTGGTCGCCTTTCAGTTTTGGGGGATGCTCCTCTCTTTCCCAGCTACACCAACCACTCTTTTTCTAACTTTCTTCTTGACTTTTTAAGTGAGTTGATGAGGAGACATTGTGCAGTGCTGGTACTCAGTCGCCATCTTTACCAGAAGCCCCTGTTGCTATTCTTAAACCTGGCCTTACCCACCAGTTCACATTAGAAAATAACTACAAGCATGTAGTTCAAGAGACTAGTAAATTTGGGAAAGAAGAAAAAAAATGTTAAATTTCAAATGCCTTAGCAGAATACTGGAAGGTACATACTTGTACATTCACAGGGTTATCTTTACATCAATCAGTTTTCTTAGGATAAATTTTCATCAGTAACCTAATAAGTGAATTGCTACAATAAAACAAAGTTAAAACTATATCACATTGCTACATTAAATGAACTTAAATCTATATCACGTAAATATACTTAAAGTAGCAGATATCAAGGCAAATTTAGTTATTTCAGAATTTTTTAACTTTCATAACTTATTTATTCATATTTTACTGATTACTAACATATTTTTTTCTCAGCTCATTCTCCTCTAGCTGTTGTTGCTTTTCCTCCGGAGTCATTGGTGTCGCTGGCCTCCCTTTCACTTTCTAATTTTCCTTTAAGTATTCTCTGCAATACTGGCTCAGTGGCTGCAAATTCCTTAAAGCTGTCTATATCATGGAAAGTTTTAAGTTCTCCCTTTAAATTAAAAGATAATTTTGCTGGATATAGCAGTCTTGGTTGGCATTTATGTTCTTTTAGTGCTTGGATGACATTGTTCCATGATCTCCTGGCTTTTAGGGTCTGGGTAGGGAAGTCTGCAGTTATCCTGATGGGCTTATCTTTGTAGGTCACTTTCTGTTTTTCTCTTACCACTTTTAATATTTTCTCTTTGTGTTGGGTTTCTAGAATTTTAATTATGATGTGTCGTGATGAGAATCTCTTCTGATCAAAGTTGTTTGGTGTTCTATATTCCTCCAGTAGTTCCATATTTATTTCTTTTCTTAGATTTGGGAGATTTTCTTCCATTATTTCATTGAACATGTCCTTTAAGCCTTTTGTTTTGTCCTCAGTCTTCTCCTGGCCTTCCATAATTCTGAGGTTGTTTCTCCTTGAATCATCTGTCAGCCGTTGTAATGATTCGCTTTCTTGATTTACTTTGTGTTCTTCATGGCCTGTGTGTTGCCGCTCAGTCACTTTATTTTCTAGGTCTGACATTCTATTCTGAAGATGTTTAATGTGGCTGCTTATTATTTCCTGGGTGTTTTTCATTTCCTGAATATCTGTATTCAATTTTTCTATATCTCTGTTGTGTTCTTCTCTAATTTCTTGTCTTGCCTTCATTATCTTCTGGTATATTTCTTCTTTGGTCTCCTCTAATTGCTTTTCAAGGCTTGCTTTTTGCTTAGCTATGTGTTATTGTATGTAGCTCTAGCACTGTTTTATTTCCTGCTTTATATCCTGCTTTAATTCAATGAATATCTGGGTGCAGAAGTTACCATCATTTTTGTCCTTTTCATCTTTGGATTCTCCAATTCCAGTATTCCTGGTATCATCTTCTGGGGTGTCAGGTCTTTTTGTAGGAGACTTGTTACCACGTTTCCCCATGGTTCTGCTACCTCTGGCTGTCTCTGGTGCACAGGAAAGAAGGGTTTGGTGAAGGCCCAGTCTTAAATGCCTCTGGAATTCTCTGGCCCAAGGGACAGACAGGGCAATGGAATTCCCGGTCCCAGATGCCTCTGGAAGCCTCTGGAAGCCTCTGGAAGCCTCTGGGGCTCAGGATTGACAGGGTGATGTAATTTCCTGGAATCTTCTGGAAGTCTCTGGCTCATGAGTTGGACCGGCAATGGACTTCCCTCTCTTAGATGCCTCTGGCATACAGTGCAGCGGTGAACCGGAGCCTCTGGGGCATGCTAAAGGAACGGGACAATGATCCCCTTTTTGAGGTGTCTTCCCCCTCCCCCCATCCACTCAGCACAACTCTTGTCTCTCCTGGCTTCCCTCCCCCAGAGCGGGGCTCTCCACCCTCGGAGCAGAGGTGCCCTGTACCATTCAGGGGATCAGCATCCTTTTCCCCTCTTTTCTCCTCTCTCTGCCACTTGTGCCAGTTTCTTCCTAGGCACTGTTTAAGGGTGACCCCCAAAGTCCTGGTGTGCTCTTCTGAGCTTTCATTTACTCTAAAGGGTTCAGTCTTGGGCTTTTTTTTTTTTTTTTTCCTTCTATTTAAAATTTCTCCTGCTGACGTCACTGCCTGTGAAGGCTGCTGAGCCCTGTTTCCAGTCTGGAGTCCTGGGGCTTTTTCTAGGGGGAGCGCACGTTACATTTGTAGTACACACTACCCGTGGGTTTGTGTTTCAGAGGCTGGAACCACCAGCTGCCCACAATTCCCACTTCTCTGGATCCGCGCTTACCTTGGGCTGAGGTGCTGGCTCCGGACTTTCCTCTGTCTGTGATCTGTGGATGCTGGCAGCTTGGGGCAGCACCTAGTCGGCTGCTTCTTGTTGCTTCTTTCCCCCTCTTCCGATGTGACTTCAGGATTTCTGACCCACCCGCAGCCTCCTGCCCGTTGTTGGGGTGCTCTGTCCTCTCTCAGCTCCATCAGATGTCCCGGGCCCATGCGAGCTTTCCTCCATCTGCAGCTGCCTGCAGCTCCAGCCGTTTGCAGCTGGCCTGCTGCGGCTTCCTGGGCCACGGGGATTTTTTTTTTTTTTTTTTCTGCTTTCGATGATCCTTTGGAATTTCTGGCCTCCTGCTGGTCGCCTTTCAGTTTTCGGGGATGCTCCTCTGTTTCCTAGCTACACCAAACACACTTTTTCTAACTAAATTCTTCACTTTTTAAGTGGGTCGATGAGGAGACATTGTGCAGCGCTGTAGGAGACATTGTGCAGCGCTGTTACTCAGCCGCCATCTTTACCGGCTAATTTTTTATTTTGAGATAAGTTCTCAGTCAGTCAGTAAGTTGCCCAGGCTGGGCTTCAAATTGTTATCCTTTTGCCTGAGCCTATTAGAGTGCTGGAATCTGGCACACACACACATGCCACCAAACCTGGCTGGGGGGGTGGGGTGGGGTGTGTGTTTGTGTGTGTGTGTGTGTGTGTGTGTGTGTGTGTGTGTGTGTGTGTGTGTGTTGTTTTTTTTAGATGAAGTTTCTCAGTGTAGTCCAAGCTGGACTCAGACTCAGTCTTCCCTTGTTAGCTTTGTGAGGACAAAGTTTGCTGGCATGTGCATGCCAAGCATAGTACTTTTTGATTCTTAGTTTGAAGTCTATGTATTGGTTAATTGGCTATTTGGATTACTACTCTGTAAATGCATGGAATTTAAATTTACGTATATATGCATGCACACATTTGTAGAATTATGTGGAACTTTTTGTTTGGTTTTTATCCTGGGATCAAGCCCAGAGCCTTTACACTGAGCTATATTCCCAGTCCTTTTTTTTTTTTTTTTTCTTGAGACAGAGACTCAAGTCACTGTTGTCCAGGCTGGGTTGGAATTTTTGACCCTCCTGCCTCAGCTTCCTAGAGTGCTGGTATTTTGTTTTATAAGTTCTAGTGTTTTCTGAACTTCTCACCTCTGGAGGGGGAAAATTTATTGTTGGCCACTGCCATATCTGACTGGTATTTCAAAGGAATATTGGGTAAATACCTATGAATGGTGATATTTTCCTGTCATAAATATAGGTTGACAGGGCAGGGCAAATGTCAAAATACTTTTACATTTTTTTTAAGACAAGGTCTAGCTCTGTAGCCTAGGCTGATCCTGAATTCACTGTAGAGCCCAGGCTGGACTTAGACTCACAGCAATCCTCCTGCCTCAGCTTCCCAAGTATTAGGATTACAAGTGTGCACCACCATGCCCAGCTTATGTGATGCTGGGGAATCGAATTCGAGTTCTTAGCACTGACTTAGCATGCCATTCCTCCATCCCCCACTTGTACAGTTTTAAAACATCACAGTTAAATGTAAGCTAGGTTCCCACAAAAAGGAAGTTACAGTGTTCTAGTGTTGTTGGGTTTTATTATGGACTCCTTATATATTAATGCTGCTAACCTAGTGACATGAATGTTACAGATACTTTTCCTTGGCTTGATATTTGCTTTTTAATACTTTTTTAGCTTGAAGGTTTAAAATTTTCCTATAATCCGAAATAAGTTTTTTTGCCATCTGGTTTATGCTTTTGGTATTAAAATACTTGCAAAGCTATTCAAAGATTACAGAAATTATTTCTACTACACACTTATTTTTTTGTTTCCCAAATAGGTACGTTTACGAGAACACATGGGTGATAAATACTCAGCTTACAGTTTGAAAGCTCGCCAGTTGAAGTTTTTTGAAGAAAATGTGAATTTTTGAAAATTTATTCTGCTCTGCTGGAATTAAAGACATAATTTTCAAAGGTTTTTGGCTTAAAAAATAGAAATAGTTGCTTAGAGGTCATTTTATATCTCTTTGGGATTTTTGTACTGGAAAAAATTGAACAAAGTAATATGAAGCAGGTTCACAAAATAAATTTTGTCTTTCATACTTTGTATGAGGAAAAATTTTACAGTTGTCTGATTACTCCTTACTGAGCCTTAAAGCACCGACTTTTTTTTTTAAGATACTCATTTTTTTGTGGTCTTTTTTTTTTTTTCTTTTTGGAACCGGGGATTGAACCCAGGGCCTTGTGCATGCCAGGCAGGCGCTGCACCACTGAGCTACATTGTTGGCCCTTTAAGATATTCATTAGCTTTAAAGCAGAGCCATAAACTTTGAAGTTTTATGTTGTACAACAGTGATAAAAGCAACAGGACAAACAAAAATATACTATATGTCCAGTGATAATATCTGCTTATCTTGGGGAGTAGTTGATAGATTATTTTTTTTAAAAAATGCTGGGCCTGGTGGTGCAGGCCTGTAATAATCCCAGCACTCTGGGAGGCTGAGGCAGGAAGATTGCAGCCTGGGCTACTTAAGTGACTTAGCAAGAGCCTGTCTCAAAATCAAAAATAAAAATTGGCTGGGATGTAGCTTAGGGTGAAGGCCCTGGGCTCAATTCCTAGTACTGCAAAATAAATGAGTAAATAAATAATTTAATTATGGAAATAAGATAAAGAATATGTAGTATCTGAACAGTCTGATTTTTTATACATTGATAGATTTTTAATATTTTATTTCCATTTAATATGAACCTCATTTAAGGTATACAAGAACTGAACCTGAAGTATTTTGGCTTTGTAACATTGTTATTCTAGAGTTTTATTAGATTTATTTTTTCTATCAGCAAAAATAACTCATAAATGCTAATTCCTTTTTCAATTAAGCAATGTCAGTAAAATTCAGGTCTTTTTAGTTATACTGTATATGTATGTTTGTCTCCTGAAGTTTGTCTTTCATGTTTTAAATGTATCATTGTATGTCACATATTTTATTGTTTAATGTTCATCTTAAGTTTTTATACGATAAAAAGTCTCAATAAACTTTCACTTCTATCTTAAAGGAACTCTAAAAATGAACACTGTTCCATGTATTTCTAGTTCGTATAAAAGTGCACTTTACTTGGGTCTAGTGGTACAGGCCTGTAATCCCAGCACTTTGGGAGACTGAGGCAAGAGGATTGCAAATTTGAGCTCTACCTGGGCAACTTCATAAGGTCATCTTAAAAAGCCAGGGATATAGCTCAATGTGAAGGCTCTGGGCTCAATCCTGTTACACGCACACTAAAGTAACTTCTTTTTTTGTTGTACTGAGGACTGAACCTAGAGCTTCATGCATGCTAACCTAGTACTCTTCCACTGGGTTGCATCCCCAGCCCTTTTTGTTTTGGGGCAGTGTCTTACTATGTTGCCTAGGCTGGTCTGAAACTTCAGTCCTCCTGCCTCAGCCTCCCAAAGTGATGATATTGTAGCTCCTTAATTACGTATATTTGAAGTAACCATATGCTTCATCTTATTTCTGTGTTTAAAAATTTAAGTTTTGCTGTATGAAGGTCTTTTCTTTTTTCTTTTTTGCTATACTGGGCATTCAACCAGTATGCATAGGCAGTGCTCTACTGCTGAGGTACAGCCCCAGACCTTTTGATTTTTTGAGACTGGGTCCTGTTAAATTGTCCAGGTAGATTCACATTTGTAATGTCCTGCCTCGAGTGCCTGGAATTACAGATATGTGTCACCATGCATGGTATCTTTTCACTTGTTTTTTGGTGGTATGGAGGAGTCCAATCTACAGCCTTCATGCTGAGCTGTATCCCCAGCCCTTTTTTTAGTTTTGACTTTGAGACATGGTTTCACTAGGTTACTAAGTTGCCCAGGCTGAGTGTAAACTTGCAGACCTCTTTTCTCAGCCTCCCAGAGTGCTGGGATTATAGGCCTGTGCCAACCAACCCTGGCCTAGCTATCTTTACTGAAACTCAGTTAGGCAGTCCTATCCTGGTACTGTGAAAGAAAACATCACTTATAACACTCTTTCTACTCTCACTCCTAACACAAGTCCTTCAAGCATGATTTGTTTCTTCAGTCCCCTAGACATTTCCATAGAAATTTACAGGTTTATGAGTTTTCACTTTGGCCTGCCACAAATTAAATATAGATTAAATGTTTTCTGTTTTAAAAACTTCATATTTTAGTACTACCAAACTATTACCTTATCACAAATTTACATTACTAAATTTTTTCAGAGATGTCTGCTGCTTTTAAGAATATATACTTCTGGGCCTGGTGGCCTATAATCCCAGCACTCTGGAAGGCTGAGGCAGGAGGATCACAAGTTTAAGCCTAAATGGGGAAACTTAGCAAGACTGTGTCTCAAAAATCAAAAAAAAAATTTTAAAGGGCTAAGGATCTAACTAGTGTGAAGGCCTTGGGCTCAATTCCCAGTACCAAACAAAGAACTTACAACTATAGAAAATAAAAATTGTATTTTTATTTATTTTTACAGATGTGGTTTTATTTTGAAAACAGAGATGGTAAAAGCCTTGCTATCCAGAAGGGGACCTCAAAGAGGTTTGCTCAAAAATTCCCTTTTTTGAATCACCAACTTTTAACCTTTGTTTTTACTAATGGTTTTGCAGAACAAGCAGTAAAGAACCTTCATACCTAGACTTTCACTATTAATTTTTAGCTGGAAACATTAAAATAGTTTAACAACACATAATGAATTACAAAACTTTGATAAGCTGTATTATCATTTGAGACATTTATTCATGTATGTATACTTGAAACACTGCATACCTATTTTCTATTTTCCCTTTCAGACCAAGATTGTGAGAGGGTCTCAAATATTTATAAGTCAAAACTGAGTTAGAATTGAAATATAAAGAGAACTAACTCTCTATGCTGCTGTGCTATAAGAGCTTGGGTGGTTTAGCTCATGTCTGGGGTATGAAAGCAATTTAAGCTCATCTCAGGAAGCAAAGCAGGTGTTAACATGATGCCAATCAATTATTTTTAGCATGCCTCTTAATTTTCCTATCTCCTGGTTTCTTGTCTTCTGTTCCTGAGTCTTGAACAGGTAGCCACTTAAGAGGATGTCGACGATAGATGGGCCATGGAGGAAGTGTCAACTAGAGCAGAAGGAAAAAAAAAAAACCGCAGCAGTTATATATCCACTAAAAGTTTAAAAAACATTATGTATGCCTGGCTGCCAAATAAATCCTATATGGAAGATTAACAAAAAAATGGGATATTCTTTTGAGTATTCTTGTCACTGTCCAGACAAGAAATTGAGGAAAAGGCTGGAAGTATGCCACAGCAGTTAAAGCACTTGCCTAGCAAGCACAAGACCTTGCGTTTGATTCCCCAGCACCAGGTAAGCTGGGTATGGTGTGTACACCTGTAATCCAAGGCTGAGGCAGAATTACCATGGGTTATAGGCCAGCGTGGACTAGAGAGCGAGATCCTGTCTTAAAAAAAAAAAAAAAACCTAAGGTGTTGAGAACAAGCTTTAGTATTTACACATACTGGCTTTAAGTCTAAAAGGAAGGTAAAGAAAGCAATATAAGCACTGTGAGAAATTCCTGCTAGGTCTGCTAGGAGAAGATGATAAAGGAAATAAATTGTAGAGTATTATACAGCTCGCACTATTAGACACTATTTGGCATTCTACTTACCAATGACAGTAAAGAGAAATACTGATGGGAAAGCTCAGGGAAAAGTTGGCACTGGTTCTCAACCGCTAGGGCCAACTAAAGCAACCCAACTAGGAAAACCTATGTTGCCACTAACACCCAAACACCCCCAGATTTCTTACCAAACAGGAAAAAGCAAATCCGGCCATAACTATATAGACTGTCCACCCGAACTGTTCGGCCACGTACCCATAGATAAAGCCAACTATCTAGAAACAAACAAAAAGTATATTAAATACAATCTAGCTGGGAGACAAAAAAAGAATAAGATTAAATGTAAAATCAGTACTTACTGCAGAAAAAAGAATAATCCCCTGAAACATCTGTTCAGCTAGTTTCTGACCCTTATAATCCTAGGAATAAACAAAAGCAAAAGGAATTGGTTTCAGCGCCAAATGGGCACATAGCACAGAACTCAACAGCTTGGACACAGGGCAACACTTAACATCAAGGTTTACCCAATGGGCCTGAGTACGGAAGCAAATTCTGGGCATCCTGGGGAAACCCAGAGCATCCTAACGAACCAAGGGCAACAGATCTTTTCTGGGGGAAGAGAACAGGATTCAAGGGGCACAATTCGGGAAACAGAGCGGACAGCAGTCCCTCCCGGTCAGGAACCGCGCAGCCCCAAATCGGACAAGGGCTCATAAGCTGCCAGTGGCGTGTGGGGCGCCAGGGCCGCACTCTCACCATCTGCGTGGGCAGAGAGCTCAGATGTCCCAGCATGATTAACACAGGAGGCACACAGCCGAGCGAAGGCAGCCAATACTGAATCACAGGAGGGGCCAGAGTATAACTCGGTATATCGCGGTTAGGGCCTGCGGAACTGCTGAGAGAGATGGCCGCGGCCCCGGAAGCGGATGTCTCCAACACGTCGGTACAAGCTGTGGCCCCGCCCCGCCCCGTCGCTAGGCGACGTGTGCTTTTGAAGTTGGTTGCAGCCCGGCGTACCGCCCGCGAGGGCCGAGGCGGCGTCCGGGCAGAGGCATCGCGGACCTGTGGCCGGTTCGCCGTCAGCGCCACTGTGCCCCCGGAGCTGATGCCCCGGCTTCCCTAACAGATCTTCGCGCCTCGGCAGGTAGTGGGCCGCGGGCGCGCCGCGTCTCCATGACAACGGCTTCTCAAGGCCCCAGCCAGTGGGGCTGCCCCGCGGCGCCTGTGGAGCGCCACGCTCGGGGTCCCGGGCAGGGGCCGGGGCCGCGGAGGGGCTCCCGGGCACGCGAGCCAGCGGCCTCGGCGCGGACTGCCGCGGGCGTGGGCGTCCCGGAGGGGGTGGCTCCGCGTCGCGCGGGTCAGGCGCTGAGCTGGCTGGGCGGGGCGGGGCGGGGCGGGGCGGGCCGGGCCGGGCGCGGGCGGTGACGACGACAGCAGCTCCTCCCGCTGCAGGTAAGGGCACCCCTGGCCGGCGGCTGACAAGAGCCACTTAATCTCATGGAGCGTGCGGGATCCTGGACCGTCTCGCCTCCTCGTTACTACGGAGCGTAAGAGGGTCGTATGACCTTTAGAATAGGGAGATAGCCCGGGCTTCAGCCCCTACAAGTACGCTTTACTCGGAGAGGCAGTCCCGGTGCTGTGCCGCTCCTCACGCCGCGTGGAGACACCCCACTCCCCACCACCTGCTCGGCAGCCCTCGCAGACCGCTAGAAGCCAGCAGAGGTTCCGTAGCCTCTGAAGCTGTTGATCTCAAAACCTTGGGCCGTTCCCATTAGTGACCCGGGCCAGGTGGCCCTCGTTCAGAGAGCGTCCTGGGCGGCCCTCTGGGGCCAGCTGGCTTTCTGGCCTCCGCGCATAGACAGTGGGACTCTGAGTACTCCGGCCCAGCAAGGGTGTGGCCGCCTCCTGCCAGCAAATACCTCGTTTATACCATGCACGCGCCTGGGACGCAGGTCAGGTGTTTGCCTTCCTAGAGCCTGGAGTGTGCCAAGTGATCCGGCCACATCACCCCAGAAATATCCGACAGCTGGGTTGGCCGGGGGGAGGGAGGCTCAGGAGATGTGGGAGCTGAGGGACATGCGGCCGCCGGCGTGGGGGCTCTTGGACTTCTGAAAGTCAAGTAGGAGCTAGCCAGTGAAGGTCTAAGAGAAAATGGCTGTACCTTCTCGGTGCCTTTCCACCCAGCCGAATAATGCAGACAGATTCCTTTGATGCTTTTCTCACCTCAGAAGGAGCCAGTGCATGTGGAGAGCAAATGCAGGGAAGAGCAAGAATTTACACGTTACTTCTTCCCTTGCTCCATCCGTGTTTCTTGGTGTGTGAACCGACTTTCTGTTGTGTATAAATGGACACTTAGGTTGTTTCTCTTCAAGTCCACTTCATGTGATGACAGTTGTGTGGAGACTACTGGTATTTGAGCTATAAAGATATGGGAAAGCCTGTCCTGTTGGCCTCTAATCCCAGTACTGTGACAGGAGAGGCAGGAAGATCGCAAGTTCAAGCCTAGCCTTTCTCGAAGTCAGAAAGAAATGAGATGGGGATGTACCTCAGTGAAAAGGCCCTGGGTTGGATCTCCAGTACTCATTCCCACCCCACCCCAAAAAAGGGAGAGAAGTGGGAAAAGAAAATTGCTGAGTTCTTCCTCATGTTAGAATTTGTTTCCTTGATTATTGTTAAAGACTACCTTTTACAGTGGAAAACTAGCCTTGCTCCTAAATTCGCAAGATCTTTCAACAAATATCACATGCCTGGTATTTGCCAGGCACAGTTTTAGGTGGCAGGGATACATGAGTAAACATTTTCATTGGGGTCCTTGTTTTCGTAGAGCTTGCTTTCTAGTCAAGGACACAAAAATAAAATTGACGAATATTAGGGTGAACTTTCCTGTTGGTCTTGGAGGGACTAAAGGGATAGAAAAATGACCTGGTAACCTCTATTAGTTTTGAGGTACTGGGATTGAACTCTCTGCACTAATCTATATTCCTGGTCCATTTTACAATTTTTGTTTTAAGACAAGGTCTCACTAAGTTGATAAGTTGCCCTGGCTGGGCTGTACTGGCGATCCTGGTGCCTTAGCCTCCTAGAGTACTGGAATGACAAGCCTGTGCCACCAGTCCTGGTTCTTTCAAGCTTATAGAGTGAAGAGGGACAGAGAAATGGGTCTGTGGGTCAGTTGGGATAGGGTGAGAGGAGTAGTGTCTTTTTTTTAGTTAACTGGAAGACACCAGAACAGGTGCTAGCATGCTGATAGGTGTGATCCACCAGAAAATGAGAAAATTTGGTTGTACACCAAAGAAAAACAATTACCAGTTTGTAGAGAACCAGTGGGATGGCCTTTCATGGTAGTACTTTGTTCAGAGTAGGAGAGAAAACAAGAAGCAGATACAGCTGCTGAGTGTTGCTATAAATATAGCTAGCAAGTGAAATGAAAAAAGTGTTTTTTCCTAAGGTCTTGTTTTTATAGTACTTTTGCTCTGAGCTGCACATTGCCACCCTCTTTTTATTGTTTGAGACTAAGTCTTGCTGAGTTGATAAACTGCTCAGGCTAGGCTGAAACTTGAGATTCTCTTGCCTCAGTCTCTCAAAGTGCTGGAATTACGGGCCTGTGCTACCAGCCCGGTTTTAAGTTTGTCATATTAATAGGTCTGCCTACGCTGGGTTTCTTGTTGAGGGGTGGGCTAGGAGAGGTAGCAGTGTTTTATTTTTATGAATGATTTGGGAATATGATGGTTTTATAATTTCTGAACAAAATATTGCTGATCATATTGTATACAATTGTGTACTCTTACAAAGATATTCTACTGTTAAATATCCGAAGTGTACAAGGAGTTTTGTTTTGAAGATTTCTTCTAAATAGATTAAGGAAGCTTCACTAACCAGGAAAGGAAATAAGGATCAGACATACTAGGAGAGTTGGCATTTTGCTTGTAAAAGAGTTTTAGGGTCAAGTCTGCCAGGCTAATCTATTTAAAGGTCAAGTCTGCCAGGCTAATCTATTTAAGTACATGAAATACTTGCTAGAATTGTGTTTTGTGTCCAGCAGCAGGAGTAGCACCAATACATGTGTCAATCCATATTATGGCTGGAAGCTGATGAGCTGACACACTGTCCCCTGTACCAATAACTAGCGGGGATTTATTAGATTCCCCAGTACCACACAAGCTGGGCATGGTGGCACACACCTGTAATCCTAGCACTGGGAAGGCTAAGCCACAAAGACTGCTATGTGTTCAAGGCCAGCCTGGGCTACACAACGAGTGGGATTCAGCCTGGACTGTAGAATAAGAGATCCTGTCACCCTCCACTCCTCCCTCACCACCCCTGCCCCAAGAATCATCCCTTGGAGTTCTCATCCAGCCTCTTGGAGGAAAAATGTCATCTTTCCTTTCATCTTCCTCCATGACTTCAAAACAAACCTTAAAATGTCAATGCCACTTACTCTAGCAAACGGACAAGAATGGAGAAGTTCCAAAGAACATCCCATCTTGGTGGAAGTCAGCCCACAGCAGAAAGATGTTAAGGCTTTTATCTGAACCACTTCCAATCTGCCAGCTTGTGTAGGTATGTCCAGGCCACACACTGTGATAGACACATAGTTTAGGGTACATAATGAAATTTTATTATTTTTGGTACTGGGTATCAAGCCTCAGGCCCATAGAATAAACAAACAATAGCCTCAGCCCTTTTTCTTTTTTCTTTTTTTCTAAGTTGCCCAGACTAGGCTTCTGCTCTGCTGTCCCTCCTACCAGCTTCCCAGTGCTGGCATCCCCAATTTTTAAACAGCTCAATATATTTCTACTTTTTCAAAAGCTTTCAGTAAATCAGGTGCCTTATATGCACTGAATTACTTTGGGAATGAGGTTTAAAAACAGGGCCTGGAGGAATGGTACAGTGGTTAAGGCATTTGCCTAGTAAAAGCAAGGCCCTGAGTTCTCTTCCCCAATAACACATAAGCTGGGCATGGTGGCGTGTGTCTGTAATCCCAGCACGTGGGAGGCTGAGGCAGGAGGATTGCCTTGAGTCTAACGCTAGCCTGAGCTACATAGTTAGCTGAGGACCAGCCTTGGCTTCAGAGGGAGACCTTGTCTGAAAAAATTTTTTAAAGTTTAAAAACAAGTTTAAGTTGTTACATGTAAAATCGTAATATCCTGGTTGCATAAAATTGGGGGTGGTGGTGCTGGGTATTGAACCCAAGGCTTTCAAACATAGCTACATCTCCAGCCTGGATTTTTTTTTTTTCCTGAGGTAGGGTCTCATTAAGTCACCAAGTTGTGGACTTCTGCTCCAGATAGCAGCGGACTAAGAGATACACAATGTCTCCTTGGGGACTCACTTAAAAAGTTGAGATTATAAAAAACAAACTGCCTGTTCAACTTAGCTAGGAGATAAAGAAGTACTCCAACAACTGAAAGGAGGCCACGGGAAGACCAGAAATCCTGAAGATAGACCAGAGGCAGAGGAAAACAGCAGCCCAGGAAGTTGCCCCAGGCTGAGAACAGCCCTGTGCCAGAGGAAAGACCAGAGGAACCTCTAGAGGATCCAGGAAAGTGAGGATCCAGAAGTGGGAGTTGACATCAGCCTGGTAGCCCAGCCTCCAAAAACAAGCCTCTGGGTAGTGTAACCTGCAAATGAAATGTGAATTCCCCCAGAAAAGGCCTCCTGGAACCTAGACCAGAAGCAGCATTCAGCAGCCATAACAGACAATGACGTAAGCAGGACCATTTATAAAAAAAGAAATAAATAAAAGGGCTCAAGATGAGTTGTTTATGGTAAAAGCACGATTAGAAGAGCACATCAGGGGTTTTTTTTTGGGGGGTGGGGGTAGGAGAGCACTCTTACACAGGGCCTAGGGAGAAAGTGGCACAAGAGACAGTTGCAGAGAAGAGAGAAAGGCTGCTGACCTCCTGAATGGCTGAGCAGTAGTGGAAGCACCTCTGAGGGTGGAGAGCCCCACCCCCAGGGGAGGGAAGCCAGGACAGGCAGGAGAGCTTTGCTGAGGGGGCTGAGTGTGATCACAACACATCAGATGCCACTGAGCTATTAGGTCCTTCCTCACTGCCTATTCCCAGCACAGAACTCAGGGGCATTTCAGCTCCCCCCAACCCTCACCCTCATACCCAATCAAAGAAATCTCTCAGCTGGGCCTTTAAAGTGAAGTCCCTCAACAACAGAAACATGGGAAGAAGACAAGGCAACAGGACACCCACAGAGATGCCCGAGACCCCAAAAACTAATGTCATAGGCCTTGAAATAGTGGGACTCATAGGGAAGGAAGTCAAAGAAAAAATGAATGAGTTAGTTTCTGCAACCAGCCAGTTCAAACAATATATTCTCAAAGAAATGCCAGCAATAATTAGCAGGCTTAAACAGGAACTTACTAAACAAATAGTGGTCCTAATGGATACAAAGCTCACTGAGCATATAGAAGTCACAAATAAAAAGTTGGCTGAGGTAAATAAGGAAATGCAAGACATGAAGGAACATTTTAATAGAGAAGTGGAAATTTTGAAAAGAAATCTAGCTGAAATTCAGGTTATGAAAAATACATTTGAAAGCAGGGGAAGCTGACTCGAACATTGTGAAGACAGAATTTCATGCCTTGAAGACAAGACTGAGGAAACAAATGTTATAATTGTGTACAACTACAGAATTAGAAATGAGCAAAGTAGCTGTATACATCAGCTGATGGATGATTCAAAGGGAACCAGTCTCAGAATTATGGGTGTGGGAGAAAGAGCAGAAGACAGCACCAAAGGTATAAAACGTTTATTCAATGAAATTATGCAAATCTAGGAAAAGAAATTTTCAGATACAAGAACCTTTAGGAATACCAACAAAACCTCAACCAGCAACAAGACTGGTCATGGCATCATAATCAAAACCTCATAAATACAACATAAAGAAAATACTAAAAGCAGCTAATGGGGCTAGAGAAATGATACAGCAGTTAATGTGTTTGCCTAGCAAGGAAGCTCAAGGCCCTAGGTTTGATTCCCCAGCAGCACATAAAGCTGGGAGTGGTGGCACATGCCTATAATCCCGGCACTTGAGGGACTGAGGCAGAAGGATTGCCATGAGTCCAGGGCAATCCTGGGCTACATAGTGAGTTCAGGACCATCCAGGGCTACAGAATGAGACTATGTCTCAAGAAAAAAAAAAAAAAAGGAAAAGGAAAAAAAAGCAACTAGAGAAATACAGACATTTTTCTACCACAGCAAACCCATTCAAATTACTGCAGATTTCTCAGTGCAAACTTTAAAGGACAGGAGAACCTGGACCAAAATCTTTCAAGCCTTAAAATACAGCAGTGTTAACACAGGTTGTTATAACCAACAAAATTATCCCTGAAAATTGAAGAGGGAAGTAAACATTTTTCATGACCAAAAATCCCTCAAATATACGACCACTAGCCCAGCATTGCAGAAAATACTTTTAAGAAATCTTTGAGAAAGACAGCCAGTAGCAAAGAAGATGGAGGAAACATCTAAAGAGAAAGTATAACAAAAAAAGACATCAATAATGTGATTGGTATCCCACTAAAACAGTACTAGCCTTCTCACAAAATCTGTGAAACTTTCCTCATCATTTTTATTAGTATATTTGCAATGCACAACAATTACATTCAACATGAGGAATTGGTATAAAATGTTAATTTGAAACTTTTTTGATCTGTATGATGCGTTTAGATATTTAGCTGGAGATGGAGTGGCAGAAGGCAGTGATTTTTAGATATTCTAAAAATAGTAAGAGCTGGTAAATAAGTGGTTCTTAGAGTCTTTTCTCTCAAGCTATCACTGAGTGGTAAAGGTAAAAGATCACATAAGCTTAGTCCATTGGCTAAGAACTCAGTAGGCTATTAGTTCAACTGACTCTTGAATTTTATGTCTCAATCTCATGCTCTGTAACTAAATTTGTAATGATTTTGTTTCTTCCCGCTCGTTTTTGCCAGCATGTTTTTTTTTTTTTTTGAGTTCTTAATATCACCCATTCTTACTGGAGTTAGATGGAACTTCACTGTTGTTTTGGTTTGCTTTTCTCTGGTGGCTACAGTGAAAAACCAATCTTTAATTTATAATGTCTGCATTTCCAGAATTCTGAATATAACAGTAGAGTGCTTGTTTTGTGAAAGACAATAAAAAGTAAATAAATAAACTTACTTCTACTTACTGTATTGTTTCCATTAATTGTTTTGAAAAAAAAAAACTAAGACATGAGATGAGCAGGCAAGAATTAGCCAGGGCAGAAGGACAAGACTGAACATCATTCTGTTTGTGTTACTGAGGATTGTGCCCAGGACTTTCACAATTAGCTATATTCCAGTTCATTTTTATTTTTGATTTTGAGTCTCACTAAGTTGCTAATTGCCAAAGCTCTGCTCAAACTTGTGATTCTCCTACCTCAGCCACCCGGAGTGCTAGAATTACAGGCCTGCACCATCAAGTCTGGCAAACACCATTTTCTTAATAGATGAGTAGTTAATCAACAGATACAAAGCTCCAGAAGAAATGCTTACATGGTCTATCTCTGAGACAAGGTCTTGTTCTGTACTCCAGGCTGGCTCTGAATTTACTATCTAGCCTAAGCTGGTCTCAAGCTTAAGACAATCCCTACTGCCTCAGTCTCCTGATTATAGGTGTGCACCACCATACCTGACTAAATTTTTATGCAGTCCTGAGGAATTGAACCCAGCGCCTTGCACATGCTAGGCAAGTGTTCTAACCACTGAACTACACCCCAGCCCTTTTTTTCTTTAATAACTTTCTACACTAATTACTGTCATTACTAACCCAAGCCTACATCTTAATCACAAGGCAGTTAATTATAATAAAGTTTAACCTACATATTTTTCTGAGTTACGAGTTTCTAGAAGAATATCATATGTGCTTATTTCTTCTTGAATAGGAGTTCAGATATCTTGATGGCCAATCTCATGTATCCTACTGACTCTAAGGATTTGGGTTTTGTTTTACAGGGTTCATCACTAATATTTATATAAGACAGAAGAAAAAGATGCCATTCCGTAAAGGTAAGCTCACTAAGTTACTTTGTTTTTTGTGTAGTCAAAGATAAATATAACACAGGTTTTTTTTCTGTTTCAGTAAATATTGTCATCTTGGTCCTGGCTGTTCTTCTCTTCTTACTGGTTTTGCACAACTTCCACAGCCTGAGTGGTTTGCTAAAGAATGAGGTTGCAGGTATGGGAATCTTTACTAACCCTGTGACCTACTGAAGACCTGGAGTTCCTTTCCTGTGTCCTTTGTCTTTTTTAAAAAAATAGTGCCCAAGGTCTTCACATGAACTATATTCCCAGATTTTTATATTCCCAGATTTTTTTTTTTAATTTTGAGAGACTTACTAAATCACTGAGTTGTTGAGGCTGGGCTGAAATTTGTGATCCTTCTGTGTTAGCCTCCCTGAATGCTGGGATTATAGTCATGTACCACCATGTCTAGCTTTTTAAAACAGACTTCTAGGGGATAGAGGAATGGCTCAGTGCTTAATGTAAGTCGAACGATAAGTGCCGGAGTTCAGTTCCCTAGCATCACATAAACTGGATGTGGTGGCACACGCCTGTAATCTCAGCACTCAGGAGGGAGGCTGAGGCAGGACTGCCATGAGTCCAAGGCCAGCCTAGTCCCCAGTGAGTTCAGGACCAGCCTGGACTACAAAGCGAGATGCTGCGTCAAAAAATTAAAAACACCAAAAGAAAAAAATAAAAACAGACTTATGTTTGAAAATAACACTAACTCTGAGGTTCCTCTGTCTAAAGAGTTGAACCCATGTCTAATTTAACTAGGAGTTTTGTATTAAAGGAAAAGAAAGCTTGTTTCCTGGCCTTATAAAAGCTATTAAAGATTCTGTAAGTATGTTGGGCTCATAGCACTCCCATGGTACCCCTTTTCTTTTCCTTATAGTACAGTCTTTTTTTTTTTTTTTTTTTTTACGACAGTCTTGCTCCATAGTTCACGCTAGTCCTTAACTATGTGTAGCCTAGGCTGGTTCTGAACTCACAGCAGCCCTCCAAGTGCTGGGATTGCAGGTATGTGCCATGACACCCAGCTATTATGTGGTGATAGCAGATTGTACCTGGGGCCTTGTGCTTCCTAGGCAAGCACTCTGATCACTGAGTTATGTATACCTCCAGCCCCACCACTGTAAAGTATCTTTTGGTACAGTGACTTTCAGATTTTTTTTTTTTTTGGTGGCTATCTCACAATAAGAAATTTATTAAAGAGGTGAGCCTGGTATTGCAAGCCTATAATCCCAGCACACTGGGAAGCTGAGGCAGAGGTATCCAAGTTTGGACTGACCTTGAATTTGAAATCCAAGTGCTAGGATTACAGGCGTGTCCCACTACACTTGGCTTACTGAGACAGGGTCTTGCTAAGTCATTAAGTTGTCCAGGATGGGCTCTGACAGTTGATCCTCCTGCCTCAGTCTCCCCAAAGTACTGGGAATATAGGCTTGCCTCTCAAATTTTATTATAGAATAAATGATAACAGATAAATCTGTAGGCCTCAGGTTGGACATGCCTGGTAGCTAAGTGCTTGGCATGTAGTAGGTATTCAGCATTCAATAATCATCAGTCAATACAATGTTGTGCCTGCTTTTATAGGGTATTGGTCCTAGGACTTCCCAAAGATATCAGAATCTTCAGATGCTCATGTCTCTTGTATAAAATAATACTCCCATAGAACCTGTGCATTTTATCATATAGTATTAATGCTTAAGTAATTATATTGTTAGCTAATAATGACAAGATAGACAAGGCTGTGTGTGTTTAGTACAGCAATTTCCCCCTAATATTTGATCAGTGCTTGGGTGAATTCAGATTGGTCTATATTGTAAAAGGCAAGGACCATGATGTGTTGGTACAAACTGGTAATCCTAGGCAGGATAAAGTGAGTCAGGACCATGACTTCAAGGAAAACCTTGGCAACATATGGAGTTTCTCAAACAAAAGTCATCCAGCCTGCCTTTTGTAGTGATACTCATCTGTAATCTTAGTACTTTGGGGAAGTGAAGAGTATTATGAGCTCAAGATACAGGATGAAAAAAAGGACAAGTAAAGGAAAAACTAAGCCCAAAGGACAGGAGTAATATTTGGCAGATGTTACTTACAGTGCAGTTTTCTTACTTTTCATTCCAGTCTAGAAACTTTCAATCTCAATTTTAACTATGATGTTAAACGTTTTTTTCCTTCTTTATTGGTGCTGCTAGGGATGTGCATGCTAGTCACATATTTGATTAGCTTAAAACTATGACTTTTGCCCTTAAGAAAGGTGGAAGGGGAATGATTGGGTCTACCTATATAAGCCTCTTGATAGTTAAACAGTCGTTCTAGGAAAGTTTTGCTATTGTTCTATCAGTAGCTTATCAGTGAATCTACTTCCACTTTTTCAAAAGCTGGGTCACACATAGAAAAACAATTTTTGTGCTATGTGTATCAAAGCTTAATGGAAGAGAGTAAGGTAAATTAATACTGTTAACTCTTACCTTTCCATGTCTTGGACTTTTATCAAAAACTCAAAAGACTGTGTTTGTGTCTTCCCTGTATTGTTCTCAGATTCAGGAATTCTGGGGCTACAGCCTATAGATTTTATCCCAAATACTCCTAGACATTCAGTAGATGGGAAACAAGAGGAGATTCCTGTCGTCATTGCTGCATCTGAAGACAGGCTTGGGGGGACCATTGCAGCCATAAACAGCATTCAGCACAACACTCGCTCCAATGTGATTTTCTACATTGTAACACTCAACAATACAGCAGACCATCTCCGGTGAGCTCTGCATGCCTGATTCTGCTGGTCACAAATGGTATGGAGCAAGCTAGCTGCTAATCCAAACTGGTTTTCAGTTTTTCTGCACACATACATTATGTTGAACTCAGACACTACATACATCTTCTATGTGATTATATCGTAAGCATGCAGAAATGACATACATGGTTTGTGCTATATGCCCTATTAATGCCAGTTTTCTGTCTTGGTAATAGAATTTTCAGTGAAGGAAGCAGTAAGCTGACATACATGGCTGAAGTTATTTCATAGGCTCTTATTCTAGTCTACTGTGAAGGGACTTGGTGATGCCAGTGTAATGAAGTAAGCAGCTTTGAGCCTTATTCCTCACCTATTAATTATAGGTTGAAAATATTCAACTTACAGCATGTTGTATCAGTAAGGAAAGGTGGGGAGTGGAGAAAATAACACAGCAGTTAAAACACATGCCTAGTAAGCATGTAGCTTTGGGTTCTATTCCCCCATACCACATAAACCAGGTATGGTGGTACATGCCTATAATCCCAGCACCAGGAGTTTGAAGCCACATGGGCTACATACACAGTGAGTTCAGGACCAGCCTGAACTGCAGTGAGACCCTGTCTCAAAAAAAAAAAAAAAAAAAAATTGTACATAACATCTAGCACATAGTTGTTGCTCAGCAAATGGTACTATTTTAATTGTAGATTGGTAAAAATAGTCTGATAGGAATTTCACGTTATGAAATTCCCAGAAAACAGCTAGAATATCTGAAATCATAGAACATTTTAGTGCCTTCATACTAAACTGCTTCTCCAGCCCATTTTTATTTTTGACAAGGAGTATTGCTAAGTTGCAAAGTGGGCTTGAATTTGGGTCTTCCTGCCTCAGCCTCCCAGACTGCTGAGACTATAGGCCTGTGGCAGAGAGCCCTGCCAGGATTCCAAAGGTAAGACTGGTTTGAAAAGTGTGGTACCGTCTCTTCACTAGGTTCTGGCTCAACAGTGGTTTCCAGAAAAGCATCAGGTACAAAATTGTGAATTTTGACACTAAACTTTTGGAAGGAAAAGTAAATGAGGATCCTGCCCAGGGAGAGTCCATGAAACCAGTGAGTTCCTTCCATGCATTCTTGTCTGTACTTGGGAATATTAGAAAATGACTAGAATACCTAAGTAACTGTGGGTAGGGTGCAGATAGTTCCCTGGGCACTAATCTTGAGTGACTGTTACGTCCTTTGGTTATCTTCCACAGTGGTACTGAGAATGTTCTAGTTATACACTAATAACAGTAGACAATGTATCTTATGCTAATACTTCTTTCCTTTTCCAGTTAACTTTTGCAAGGTTCTATTTGCCAATTCTAGTTCCTAGTGCAAAGAAAGCCATATACATGGATGATGATGTAATTGTTCAAGGTAACAAAGAACCTCTCCATAAATGTTGTCCAGATTGTGGGCTGTAGTTGTCTTTACTTATGGCCATCTGTAAAGGTCACCAGAGGGAAAAATGGGATGAGGGAATCTCAAGGCAAATGGAAATGTTAATCTCAATACTATCCATTTCAGGTGACATTCTTGCCCTGTATAACACACCACTGAAGCCAGGTCATGCAGCTGCTTTTTCTGAGGACTGCGACTCAACCTCCACTAAAGTTGTCATTCGTGGAGCTGGGAACCAGGTATTAGACAACATATTCCCTATAAGATAGTTGAATGGGAGGAGTTGGCAAAGCAAAAGAACTTTTCTTGCTGTTGCATCTTACATTCTTTGATTCTCATCTCAAAACTCCAGCCTTCTTTAAAATAATCAACCTTAACTATCTGGTGTATTAAGTCAAAATCTAGGTTCCATCTAACTCGAAATCACCAATGTCACTTTTATTTGTAATTTGAGAACTCTTTTAAGTTTAACAAGCTAGGGTGGTGGTAAGGTGTACATATGTGAGAATTCAACCCAGGGCCTTCATATTAAGCCATATTGCCACTCCTTTTTCAGAGGCAAGGTCTTGCTAAACTGTCCAGGAGACATTTCAATCGGTGGTCCTTTTCTACCTCAGCATCCCAATGGGAGTGTAGGCATGTGCTACCATGCCCAGGTCAACACCATTTTTTTAAAAAGTTGGGAATAAAATGTTATCTTTTGTGTTAGAAGCAACAAGCATATTACTCCCTACCCCTTATGTTTTAGCACAATTACATTGGTTATCTAGACTACAAAAAGGAAAGAATTCGTAAACTTTCCATGAAAGCCAGCACCTGTTCCTTTAATCCTGGAGTTTTTGTTGCAAATCTGACAGAATGGAAACGACAGAATATAACCAACCAGCTTGAAAAATGGATGAAACTCAATATAGAGTAAGTATCTAACTGGCCTAGCTGTGAAAACTTGCATTTCAACCCAAGTTGGTCATTACTTAACAATATATTTGTTATTTTTCTCACCAAGAGAGGGATTATACAGCAGAACACTGGCTGGAAGCATCACAACACCTCCTCTGCTTATTGTATTTTATCAGCAGCACTCCACCATTGACCCTATGTGGAATGTCCGCCATCTTGGTAAGTAGAAATAACCACTGGCCTATGGTATTGAGGGATTGGTAACATCTAGGTCTTCTGCAGTGTGGCATGGGGATTACCTTGCTTCTGACTGGTACAATCACCATCTCTCTCAAATGTAAGGTTCCAGTGCTGGAAAACGATATTCACCCCAGTTTGTAAAGGCTGCCAAGTTACTCCACTGGAATGGACACTTTAAGCCATGGGGAAGAACTGCTTCATACACTGATATTTGGGAAAAATGGTATATTCCAGATCCAACAGGCAAATTCAGCCTAATCCGACGACATACAGAGATCTCAAAGTAAAATTAAAACAAACTATAAGCATTTCTCAGGAAGACTTGGGAACCAGTGCCTGTCTGTACCAACCCATGATGTTTCATTTTGGTAAAGACGATAAAATTACCCTGATAGTCAAGTTTCTATGATAGACTATATGTATGTCTCCATTTGCCTTACCAAGTATTTTCTTACTGTGTGTGTGGACTGACCAGAAGAGCGGACTGCTAGGGTGGATTCTGATCCATCAGTAACTAGTTCAGCTACCTGGTATTGCTAGTTCAAAATTACTGCTGGCTTTTAATTTTGTAACCTGTGATGCGATCTGTAAATAAACCTCCATTCTCAGTAGACTTTTGTTTCTGTAACTACTGTTCCTTTTGTTTAACAGAAATGATTGGCAGTGTATTACAGAATGCAGATAGTTTCTAAATTGTTTTTGATGTATACATTATAGTACATATTCACAATGTTTACATACTGTATATCATCCCAAACTGGCCCCTATATACATGCTACAGTTTCGCAGTTTGATGTTAAGATAATCATTACAAAAGGATAAAGTTCTATCATACATAATCTGTGCTAAAGTCATAAGCATCATCCTCTTTGGTCTTTTTATCCAAGATAAAAGATCTTGAAGATGCTTCACCTGTATTGAAGAAAAATAAAATGCCATCTTATAAAAAAAGGCAATCCAATTCTATGTCAGGCTGCTTTGTGAAGTCCTTTTTTCCCAGACTCACCTGCTATAGATACTTCAGGCACTACCTCACTTATCTCTTTTACAGGGAACACATCTGATAGTATTTCCTACAGGACAAAAACAAAGGGTAAATTAATAATCCTTGTCTGGTTTGCTTATTTTAATCCAGTTAGTTATTCTTTGAAGGCAAGCATAATGTAAACTTAATTAAAGCTAACAATCTTGAGAGTTAAATACCTAAATTCTTTCTTTTGGGGGGTTGGGGGGACACAGGGTCTGAACTCTAGTCCAGGCCAGTCCTAAACTCAATATTTAGTCAAGCTGGCCTTGAACTCACTATTCTCCTGCCTCAGTCTGGGAATTACATGCATGCACCACATTGACCAGCTTATGTGATCCTAGAGAATCAAACTCAGGGCTGAGTTTTAACCACAGATCTATGCTCCCAGCCCCAATACCTAAATTCTTTTGGGGCTTCTTTTCTAAGTTGTTCCCATCCATTACATGTTATACTAGAAAACTCACTTCAACGATAAATAACTCAGAGAACACACTTACATCAACACCTTCCTGTTCAATGCCGGTGTCATCTTCATCATCATCATCATCTTCCTTCTGTCTCACCTCTCTCTGTTTTGACAGGTCTTCAGGTATATCTCTTTCCTCTATTATTCCATTTGTCAGACCAGAAGACTGGAATGGTATGCTATTGGCCAAACAGGGGCCCTTGATGACTAGGAACAAAGAACAAAGCCCAAAAAAACAGTAAGTCTCTATCAGACGATCACCAGAGGAAAACAGCAGTGAAACACAAATCTTACTCACTCTGTATACTGTGTGCATTGTTATTTTCCAATTCTTCCAGATTGAAGCCCTTTTTCATGTCTGCCATAATATTCTCATTAAAATGTGAGGGAAGACTCCAGGATATAGGAGGAAGGCAATAGTAACCTAATGATGCACTGGTATGGAAAATTAAGATCTGTCAAAAAAGGGACTAGAGGAATGGCTCAATGGTTAAAGCACTTGCCTAGCACTAAGCACTTTCTCAAGTGCTAAGTACCCAAGTTCAACTCCCCAGCACCACATAAGCTGGGTGTAGTGGTACACAACTGTAATCCGAGCTCTAGGGAAGCTGAGGCAGGAGGATTGTTGTGCGTCCAAGGCCAGCTTGGGCTTCCAAGAGAGTTCAGGACCAGCCTGGGCCACAGAGCAAGACCCTGTCTCAAAATAATAATAATCTGTCAAAAACCAGTTTGTTTTACCTGAGATAAGGCCTTGCTCTGCATCCCAGGCTGTCCTCAAACTCACAGCAATCCTCCTGCTGTAGCTTCCTGAGTGCTGGGAAATTGAACCCAGGGTCAAAACCAGTTTATCTTAAGTAGTAACTAAAATGACAGCAAAAAGAAGCCTTACCCTGTCCACTCAGACAACAGCAGTTTGGCAGCACGTTCAACATTTGGACCTCCACCTTTCTGGTGCAGTCCTCTTCTCTGAGCAAGCTTAGTAAAAAATTCTAGGGAATTCTTATAGTCTGGAACAGTGTATTTTAGCACTACCTTTAAAAAAACAAAATAAGAATTGTCACCAATGAGATAATAATGTACAGTTTTCAAAAACCTGAAAATCTTCAAATAAAAATGCCTTCAGTAGGAAAAAAAAAATATTGGCAGGGACTCAAAGGATGAGTTTTTACCTGTCTAGCATCAGCCTGGGACAGGATGGCACTGGCAGCGTCCACTGGTTTTACTGCTTCAATACTCATTGGACTTCGCAGGGCAATTGCAGCAGAGGAGTTATGCGGGGACACAATGAAACATGGACTATCTATGATTGTAATCTGTTTATCCAAGGGAACAACCTGCATGTTCCTGAAAGAAAGATGGGATTAATGGGCACCCTGTTCAATCTGGGTAAGGTCAAGACACAGAATAAGAAGCTCAGGGTTGGATTGAACAAACTCAGCATAGTGAGTCAGATCCAATTTTCATCATTTGCTTCATGTGTACTCAAAGCTCAAACACTATACCCAGGGCTGGAGGAATGGCACAGTGGTTTAAGTGCTAACATATTTTGATTTCTCAGCATCACATAGAGCTGGGCATGGTAGAACATGCCTGTAATCCTAGCATTTGGGAGGCTGAGGCAGGATTGCTGTTAGTCCAAGGCTAGCCAGAGCTACAAAGTAAGTTCAAGACCAGTGGGGCTGCAAAGTGACACTCTCAAAACAAACGAACAAAACAGTACACTGGCCTCTTACAGAGAGAGAAACTAAGTAATACCTAAGTATCTACCCAGATACACAGCCTTGTCCTCCTTTCTTCTGACAAACTTATTTCCTCCCAAAGGTTAAGTTTAAGAAAGCAACACTCTATGAAGTATCTTTCCTTTCTCAATCTGTCTTTCAAACTAAACCATGAATGGCTTTCCCACTCCATTCAATTATTCTAAGCCTATCACTCGCTTGACTCTCTTAATTTCACTGAAAACTCTGAATAGAAAATTGGCTTCCTTAAGATAAAAAATAATTTACTTGTCTTAACAAAATATTTTAATTATTTACTAGTTTATTTTACCTCGTAAGTCCCATGGATATACCAACATTACATATCCGTTCTTGTTTTAAGCTATTAATGATGCTGCTTTTCCCCACATTTGGGAAACCTACAAATGAGAAGTCATAAAAACATGTACTTTATCAGTAATCATAAAATTTCCACTGCCCAATTTTAAGTTTGCCTGATCTTTGGAGTGAGATCAGAGTTGGATCTGAGTATCTTCACTTTGATACTAACATCAATCACATAGTTAAGTTTCTTCATGTCTTGTACAAGTGATGATAGGGCAAGAAAAAAACTAATAATTGAGGTAAATTACATATGTATATATGTACTTACTTATTTGCCATCACAAGGACTGAGTCTAAGACCAGACTTCATCTCCTAAACAAGTATTCCCACCTACTAAGTAAGGGCTTTTAGAACTTCAACACTGCCCAGTCCCAAGCAGGAATTTAATGCGGCATAAATTAAATTTTTCTGTTTAAACTATGTGTTGTGTTAAAGTGGACAATAGCTAAGTTTTGATCAAGGCTTTTGTTTCTTGATAATCTGACTCTTACTTATGATAGAAAAATTCTATACAAAGTATCTTAGTAAAGAGGAAACTTACCAATCACTCCAACTTGAATAGCTTTGCCATAAGTGTCCTGAAATCCTCCAAGAAGTTTCCAAAGACTTTCTTTACCAATGCAGACTTTAGTTTTGAATGGAGCAGCTTTCTTCTTTACCTTAATGCGTTAAAACTCCAAAAGTATTAGCTTAATTATTCTGACAAATCACCAGATAAAACTCAAATCTGGCACCAGAGCCCAGCTGTTAAAAAAAAAAATCACTAGACTCTATTGCCTTCCAGATCATTTCTGGATGAAATCAGAGTTGGATCTTATTATTTCTCACTTTTTAAAATCAACATTTTACATACTCATCATATTTCAACCATTCAAAATCCCAAGACCCAGATTTTCAACCATTCATAGTAAAATGTACCTTGGTTATTTTCCCTTTGTTCTTCAGATATGCTGAGGCTTTGAACACCACTGTTGGCAATTCTTTCTTCAAATAATTTAGCCAGCCCTCCAAATTCTCCTTTGGTACCAGGTCTATCAGAAAGTAGGAATAAGACACACTCATCAATTTCACCATTCTACTGAGAATTCATAAAATGGGAAATGGGAAAGGGTAGCTTCCTACCATGCTGCCCTTGTCTTAACAGAGCTCAATCCTTAACACTTCTGAATTTCAATCCTCTTGTATTTCTAACACTTTTAGGACCAAGTCAACCTCTGCCTTAAAATCCTACAACTATGTTTACAGGACTTACCTCAGCTAGCAGCCACATATATCCTGAATCTAACAAAGGTTTTCTTTTCTTTTTTGAAAGTGGAACCAATGGCCTTCCTACTGAGCTGTATCTCCAGCCGTTTATTATTTCTGATTTTAAGACAAGATCTCACTAAGTTGCCCACAATGGACTCGAACTTGTTATCTTCTTTGTCTTAGCCTCCTAAAGTGCTAAGATTATATGACTGTGCCACCAGACCCATCTCTAATAATAATTATCTATTGAACTCCTACTTCATAGGTTTTTGTTCTGAGTTTTCCTCTTTCTACAGCATAAACTTGGATGAGTATTTAAAAATTCTGTCACATACATTCCAATTTACCTTGCTGTGATACTAAATTGTTTTCGCTCCCTAAGTCAAATATATTGCCTACTAGAATGCATTATAGAAGCTTACACTCTTAAATACAGCCCACAAAAAAGCTGAATCACAGAAACCACCACCTTCGCACTGCTCCACACTATGTGGCAATCAAGGGTAAACATACATTTTCTTGCTTTGTTGAGGTCAGAGTTGGATCTTAACAGTCTTCAGTAATAGTCAGACTGGTTCAGATGTTTTCCTCATACCTCACTAATGCAAAGAAAAGATAAAGGGCATCTCTTTTGCTCACCTGATTTATTTAACACAAGTACTAGCTTTTTATGTCCACTCTGGACAATAGCCTCTTCTACCTGAGGACATCTGCAACCAAGAGGATCTCTTGCATCTAATACTTCTAACAAAACGTCTGACGCTTCAATCACCTGTCAAAGAAGAACAATCAAAACAGTACTACTTGTTGAGAAATTCCTTAACATGAGCCTACCAGCATTATCAACTTGGCAACATGAGGAGCTCAGAGTTGGATCTCCTAGCTTTACTTTGGCTTGAAGAATACTGACATGCTCATTTCTCATACAGAAAAGTACAATAAACAGTTTGCTTAGCAGTGAATTATATAGTTTAAGGCAGGGAACATGAAGTTGTTGCCAATATATGTGCATAAAAATCCTTAAACTTAACCATTGTATACTGTATATACATACTAATAAAAAAACTGAGGGAAAATAGGCCCATTTGGCTCTACTAAGAGGTAATGAGAGGCACAGTAAGGGTAAACCTACAAATAAAATGTGCTTGCAAAATGAATGTTGGGTATGGAATTGCTGGGGAAAAACTACACCAAGAATATACTACCTCCTGATTTTCTTCAAGATGTATCTAGAATTTTCACCTTTACAAAAATGGCTAGGTCAAGCAATGGTCTTTTAAATCTCATTACCATTTTTAGACACTAACCTAGGTTAAAGTACCTTTTTAAGTTCCTGACAATGTAACTTCTTTGGACTCTGTTTCACCAGCTTGATTTTCTTAGTTTTGCCCTGTCCAGATTCCTGGAGCAATAAAGGTAAAAAGCACACAAAATTAAACATTATTAGCATTTGTAACCTGTACTTTCACATTTCCCATAGCTGACTGAGGATAGTTGTTTATTATTTTTAAATGGTTAAGACAGTCTGAACACACACTTCTTCCTCCCAGGATGATCAACTGTGTGTATGCTTTATTTCTGCATCAGAACTCATCTCTCATCTTTTTTTCTTTTTCTTTTTGTAGTACTGAGTGCTGAACCCAGGGCCTTTATACTGAGCTATACCCTTTTTAAGACAGGATCTTGCTAATAAGCTTCCTAAGTGGCTTAAAACTGATCCTCCTGTTTTATCCTCCCAGAGGGCTAGGATTATAGATGGCACCAACTTTGCCTTCGTTATCTGTCATATGTAAAGAGTTGTAATCCTACCTCTATTGCTTCCACATTAGATGGCTCATCAGGGTTAGTTTCAAGTTTTCTTTTCTTTTCTTGTTCCTTCTGCCTATCAAGTTTCTGCTGTTGTTTTAGTTCTTCAAGCTGTGTCCAAGCCATGAGAGAGATGAGGGTGAGCCAGTGACTGATGCTGTTATCTTACTTTCAAAGAACACTCACATCATATCACTTATTAACATTACAAGTAACTAACCTGCTGTTTCCTTAGCTCAGCTTCCCGAAGAAGAGCCTCCTTAAAGGGAGCACTGTTTGGAACTCCTGGGTCTTTTCTAGGTTTCTTGTGACCCCGTTTTTTGGCCTCCTTCCTCAATTTTCGATGGTGTTCTCTAACCTAATTTGAAAAAGCTGTTACCACAAAAGTGCATTTCTACTTAAAAATAATTGAGAAATCAATTTTGCTGCAAAAGGTCAAACATGCCTATAAAATGCCCGCTAGAAAAATGAAGCTTTAATTGGAATCATACAGACAGAATGCATTACGTACATATAAAACTGCAAGAAATATCACTAGAAGGCTTTCTGCAAAAGTTACCAAGTGACCAATTTTTATAGGCTGTACTAGCCAATTACTGGACCATCCCACAGCTATATTCCTAATATACAAGAGCTTGTGATCATCAATCTACCCAATTCCTAAATTATTAATTCAAACTTCCAGAAAGACATGGGGCAGAAATCAGTTTAGGAATGTATTTAGTATATCTCCCCCAGGAAAAAAGACTTACCTTTTTCTGGATTTTATACCGTTTATGGCAGGTCATGCGTTTACTCGCTTTCTTTAACTCTACACGAAACAAAAGGCACGTTAAAAATGAGCTGGACAAACAATACATTTAGTGAATACCCGGCCGTCCTGGCCTTTTTTGAACTGCCCTGTTGTTCCTAAGATGAAGCATCAAATGAGAGTGAGGCCTAGTAAAGCCGCCTGTATCGCAGCACTCTGGGAGACTGAGGTCGAAAAGATTCCAAGTTTGAGCCTAGCCTGAAAAACTTAGCAAGACCCCATGTCAAAGTCACAGCCGCTTCCTGGGGTCTGTGGAAATTGCAGTGACACCGATGCAGGAGCAACAGAAAAGAAAAAAAAAAAAAGAGCTGGAGATACATCAATGTGAAAGCCCTGGTCTGGATCCCCATAACACGGGGGGGGGGGGGGGGGCGGGCAGTTGGATCGTGAGGTATCCAAAGAAAACATTCCAGTTCAAATCTCTGTATGTGATCTACAAAGGACCCAACAACTACATAGGTCCTTTCCCCTACCTCAATGGGAGCAGATACAAGCCGCAATGCGATAGCTATCACTTCGGATCAAGCACCAGCAATCACAAGGAATGAGTAGAAGCGGCAGGGGACGCGGCTCTGGTTTCCCGCGAAAGGAAAACGAAGAACTAAAATCAGGTTGAGCGGGAACAGGTGGCGCAGGCCTGTAATCCCAGCACTCAAGGAGGTTGAAGGATGAGCAAATTCGTGCCCACATTGGACAACTCGGCGAGATCCTGTCTCGAAATAAAAGTAGGCCGTAGACGTAGTTCAGTGCGAAGGTGCTGGGCTCAATTAAACCAGACACACGCTAACTCCCTATGAAAACGTGGCATATGTGCTCTGTTTCGAGGCTGGTCCTCTTCTGCGCATTGAATTTGCAGTTGATAAATCAACGCATGGCCTTGAGCTCCCTTAGCTCTACAGGTACAGAGCGATGACCTACCCAGTTACCCGCCCCACCATCTCTGCAATATCCGAGGCGCGGAAAGGAACCCCGGTGAGTTTGGCAACTGCCAGCGCAGAGGCCTCCTCACATTCCACTCGCAACCCCACTCACTTGGCCGCTTCATGCTGGCTGTGGGAAATGCAGCGACAGCGCCGTAGCAGCAGCGACGTGCCTCCAAGGGCACCACGTGCGAACTAGTCGGCCGCCGGAAGGGTCACGTACTTACGCTACTGCCGTAAAGTGCATCGCGGCCCTTCCGCGCGCCCGCGCACGCAGCGTCGCGCCGCGTCGGGCTCGCTTGGCGGCCGCCGGCTAGCTTTGCGGCAGTCCTGGGAGGGGTAAGGGCGGAGCGGGCGGTGAGGGCGGCGGGTGCCGGAGCGACGGCAGCGGCCGCGGCCGGAGAAGCAATAGTAGCAGCCGTGGCGGCTACGGGGCGGGGCGCGGCGGTCGGGGACCGCGGCCGGGGCTGCAAGCGGCGGAGCGGCTGGGTAAGGCCGGGACGAGCAAGGGCCGCACTCCCTCTGCCGGTTGCCGGGCCTTTGTGTGGGACCGGGCGGGCGGGAGCGCGGCGTGGCCCCGCCCCGGCCGCAGGGACGCACTGGTCGGGCCGGGCGCGGCGCTGGGCGGGGCGGGGCTGGGCGGGGCAGGCGCGGCGGGCCTAGGTCGGGCCCAGCAGCCTCGCCGCACCTGCCGGCCGGAACAAAGGCGCGCCGCGGCCCGGAAACTCCCCGCGCCCCTGTTTCCCGCTCGGCGCGGGGCAGCTTCAGAGCTGTCAACGTCTCCCTCACTCCCGTACCAGTGACAGGTCAGGAAAGCCCTTATCTTCCTCCATAACTCTGGGCCTTCTTTTTTGGTTCTTGTTTCTTGACGGTTCGACCAAAACTCTTCTAAGGATTTTTTTTCCCTCATTCTCTCCGGAAGATTGTTCAACCGAGTATTTTCCAGTGGAACGTACATTCAGAGTAGAGGCCAGATATTTCAGTTTTTTATTTGCAATATCACAAAAGGAATTGGGGTCTAATTTTTTTCCTGGTTTTAAAATATTTTATTCGTCGCTTAAAAGTATTTTTTTTTTTGTTTGTTTCTGAAACGGTAATTTTGTAACTATGAGAAAGTAACTGACTTAGAGGGGAACAGTGGCAAAAATAAAAGAAATCCTGAGGAATAAATGAAAAACAGAGTGTAAGTAAAAATCCTTAACTGGCAGCCTATGTTGGAGTAAAACATGTTAACTTGGACTCTTCAAAATGTCTTAAAGTGTACTTTTTGTTTTCACTTAGTACTGTGCTTTCTTCCAAATATAATTTAGAAAGAAAATGAGTATAACTTCAGCTTTAGTAATTAATTGACCATATGTTGAATTTTAAGATGCAAGATGGAAAAATTGGAAGGTATATTTTGAAGAAGTGTTGCAGAGTAAAGCAATAAAAATATGTGTGTGGGTGAATAGAAGGGCCTTGACCACTTTTTTGGCTTTAAGAATATACAGAATACATCAAATAATATTTTGTACTAAATATAAAAGCTAACCAACTGAATATGGGAAATTAGGTAACTAGATAAACATAAAAAGCTCTGAACATCAGTGATAATGGTCAGTTTTTCTCTGGGAAGTGGGACTATTTTTTTATTTTTACAAAAACAGTCTTCTGCTTTCAGAGGTTTCATATTTTATTTTAAGCATGTACTACAGTATTGAATATCCCTGGAAACAATACTAAAAATTTATAGACTTAAGATATAGTTTGATTATTTTGATACAATATTCTCCCTGTATTAGATTTTAAGTATTCTTTACTGTTCACTGTAGATTATCATTGATTATCAGACTTTTAACTGACTGTAGATTAAAATGTGGAATTGAACTTCAAAATTGGTCCCCACCCTCTCCTTTTTTTGTAGTGAGGATTGAACCCAAGACCATCTTCAGCCTTTTTTATTTTGGGATAGGGTCTTGTTAAACTACCGACACTGAGCTTGAATTTGTGGTCTTTCTGCCTCACACTTCCAGGGTACAGGGATTAGAGGTTTTGCTGAAGGGATGCTTGTAAGACCATTTTAAACTACATAAATCAGATTTTAAAAGTCTCAAAGGCACTTTCATTATGGTTTTGGGGTTTTTTAGGATAAATTGAAACTTGGACCTTGGTGTGGGCCTCTAATCCCAGTACTTTGGGGAGGCTGAAGCAGGAGGATTGAAAGTTTGAGCCCAGCCCTGGCAACTTAGTGAGACCCTGTCTCAAATAAAAAATAAAAAAGGGACTGGGCTTGTTATTTAGAGCCAAGATCCTTGGTGCAATCCCCAGTTGAGAAAACGAGAAAAAAAATTGAGCATCCGACCTATATTAATACTATTATGTAGGATGTAGCTGGAAAAGAAGACCTTGTTCTTACTCATGGGGAATGTGTAGTTCTAGAGTTGTGCTTTAAAGTTCCAAATTAATGTTAACATATATGGTCACGTCACTGTCACAACATTCCAAAGAATCTGTGTATACATTTTGTTCTAGATCTAGAGATGAAACAGATCAAAGAGATTATAATTCAGACATAACCAAACAGATAATTAAAGGTGGTAGACGCGGAAATTCTAATCTTTTGAATGTATGTCCTGTTGCTTGTCGCCCCTCAGCGCATTGCCTTCTTTAACCATACTTTCAAATAGCCTTAAAATTATGTCTTTTGGATTAAAAATCTTGATAATCCTTATATTGCTTCCTTTGTTGTCTTATCAAATTAAATTAATACTTCAAAGATTTTTGGATATTGTGTCATCTAAACTGCATACATATGACAGTAGTTATACCTGTAATTTACATTTGATTTTCACTGAGTTATCATAAAAGTAATTTTAAATTTCTAAATAATTAGAGACATGATTTTAAAAATTGAACTTATGTGAGATGTCCTTCAAATGAATAGGTAAGAAATGTTGCCTTTCTTAATTTTGGAATGGGAGTTTTCCAGACTGCCCATGTGAGCCCTTCTTGGTTTATTCCAGCCACTTGGCATCACATGTGAGTCTCACACATGTGTTCACTCTCCATTCCAGCTCTGTGAACTCTGCTCTTATTGACTAGGAGGCATTTTGGCAGGCATGCTTCATTCCTGGAATTGACAGTCATTTCATGTGAGTAAGGGGAACCTCGCCTCAGTGAGACACCTTTAAGCAGGTGAAAGCATTTGCTTTTAAAGTAGAGGAAACGTTAGGGATTGTTAGTGCCTGCACCTCAGCAGCAGTTTGTTTGATAAATGCAAAACAGCTAATATGCCTGTTTTCACTAGTTTTGTTTACCTTTAGTAGTTGTACTTGAGAGTTTTCCTACCTATTGGTACTCATTTTGATTCCTTCTGACGCTCTTGTTTCTTTTTTCTCTGTCTTCTCTTTCAGTTTTGAATATACTAACACTGAATCAGCACTTATCTAAAGCCCTGACTTCTCTCACAGGCTTCTGTTGGCCTTCAGACATAATGAGGAGACTGGCTTTTCGAGGCGCTGGTTGTGCTCTGGTAAAGCTGGTAAATTACTGATTCTCTACACCCTTTTCCTTTTCTGTCATTCCTTACCTTTTCCCTTACATCTTTTTAAAATTTTTGTTACCCCTTTCATAGAGAGTCCCTACTCTTTTTGTGAAATTCACCTGCCATAGTCCTTGTTAGTCCTTATTGTAGATTATTTGTAAAAGAATTTGTCCTTATTTGCTTCAGTTCAAATTTTGGCTAGTTTATTAGGCTTTTATAAAATAAACAAGTATTGACAAAACTTGATTATCCTTACCCTAAGCTTTTTGAAGTTTAGCTAATTGCAAATAAATACACTATATACAAACCAAAGCATACAGCAAGGAGCACACCACAGTAGCTGTTTAACACCAATGGACTTAAGTTTGGAGGAAGCGATGTGACAGTTTTTCATCTTAGTTGTTACGAGGATTTTTCTTTGTTTTTGTTTCTGCTTTCTGTTTTTTGGAGATCCCCTACTTTTTTCTCAGTACTTTTTGGCAGCCAGCACTATAGTGTTATTATTCTTTCTGTTCCTGGTTTCTTAGTTTGCTGAAATTGAATGTATGTGAGGAGTGAAGCAGGATTTTTTTCTTTTAGCTTTAGAGACTTCTGAAATCACAGATAACTGTGTAGTACTGTTATATTGTATGATCCTCATAGGAAGTTAAATCTTTATGTCTGTAACATCGTTTTAGTAATTGCATTTTTTTTGTTATAGTCAAATGCATATTTTCTTTAATTGTGTAGCTAGGCCAGTGGGAGGCTGAGGTGGAAGGATCACAAGTTCAAGTGCACTGGGATAACTTAGCAACTTAGACCCTTTCTCAAAATAAAAATAAAAAATGGGCTGAGGATGTAGCTTGGTACTTAGGCCCTGGTTCATTCCCAGTGCCAATAAACAGTGCTGAGATTAGTTTCTCAGTAGTCATCCTAAAACTAAGAACAAATATTTTTGTGCTTCCAAACACCTCGCAGAACCTAAAATCTTCCTGTGAGGTGTTCTACCAAATCATCTAGCAAGGATTTAAGCTATAATATCGAAGTTTGTAGGAATAGAAGGTATTGATCAAGGTATTATCAAAATAGTGTGTTTGAATGAAAATTACAGTAAAAGATACATTGCCCTAAGTCTTCAAAATATTCCCCCTTGCACTGACTACTTATCCCAGTGTTCTTTCTTTTCTCCATCCACCCCTGCGCTGTGGTACTGGGGATTGATCTTAGGGCCTTCATACTGAACTATATATATATTTTATATATATATATTATATATATATATATATATATAATATATATATATAAGTTCCTACTGTACCCAAGCTGGGCTCAAACTTGCTATCCTTCTGCCTCTGCCTCTCAGAGTGCTGAGAATTCAGGCCTCTGCCATCAGACCTGGCTTCCTCATACTCTCTAAAGCTATTCTGTAAAGGATTTTCTTCCTTTCGTCTTTTACTTTTTTGTGGTTTGGTTTTCTCATTTTAGGAAAGCCATACAATATTTAACCTTCTATGTCTGAATCATTTCACTAAACATAACGGTCGTAAGCTGCATCTGTTTTCCTACAAATGACTCAAATTTATCTTTATGGCATAGTAGTACTCCATTGTATAAATACACCACATTTTCTTTATGCATTCATCTGTTGTTGGACATACTAGCTTCTTCCAAGGTTTGCTCTTATAAATTGTGCTACTGTAAGCATCTGTCACTCTTGTATGAAGGCTTTACTCTTTTGGGAAAATACACAGAACAATGGCTGGGTCAGATGGGTTATCTGTTTTCAGTTTTTTGAGGATTCGCCATACTGCTTGGAGGGCTTCTTTCATACGTGTCTTTAATTGTGCTGTCATGGTTGCTTTGATTCCTGAATCCATTCAAAATGTTTCTGTTTCATGGTGATTTTGACTTGGAGGAAGAGTCAGAAGTCACAGAATGCCAGATCAGGTAAATAAGGTTGGATAAGGACACACCGTAATGTTATTATGAGCCTGCCTTTCTGCTGGATAGTACTCAGCAACAACCTTCACTGTAGTTTTCACCATAGCTCATGAAGACACAAAGAAGGACTTCTAGAACTGCTTTAGAGAATAGCAAGAATTATGGAATAAATGTGTTTCATCCAGGGAGAGTATTTTGAAGTAGCATAATGTCAATATGTTTTTTACTGTAATACATTTTTTAAGTTTTATTTTATTTTGCAGTACTGGGTATCAAACGCAGGGTTTTTACACTGAGCTACAGTCCCGGCTCATTTTTATTGTTTATTTGAGACAAAATCTCCCTAAGTTACCAGCTTGAACTTGCGATATACCTTCATCAGCTCTCTAGAGTGCTAGGATTACAGGTTTACCCCACCACTCCCAGCTTAAAAATTTGAATATTTAACATGGTTTTCAGTCACCTGTGGTATAACTGAAAAAGAGGTTAGTCAGGATTAATAGAAATTTCAAGGTACAATTTTGCTATATCTGTCTAGGTATTATAAATTGCATTAAGAGTTTTATAGGAATATATCATTGGATCATTCTTTACTGAGTGTGAAAACTTTTATTTTCAGGGTATTCGTTTTAGGTTACATCTAAAATGATAGAGAGTGGCCAGTGGAATAGCACAGCAGTGAAAGTATGTGCCTAGCAAGCACATGGCCCTGGGTTCAGTTCCCCAGCCCCACGTAAGCTGGGCATGATGATGCATGCCTGTAATCCTAGCACTAGGGAGGCTGTAGCACGAAGGTTGCTGTGAGTTTGAGACCATCCTGGGCTCCATAGCTCCATAGTGAGTTCAGGACCAGCCTGGACTACATAAAGAGTAAGACCCTATCTTAAAAAAAAAAGGTAGAAAGATAATTGTCTTCTGTTCACTTTTTTTTTTTTTTTTTTGCACTGTACGTTTGTCTTAGGCGCTGCTTCTTAATTGTTTGCACAGTATAGTCCTCTAGAAAAATGTCCACAATGGTAAAGCATACAGGGAGCTCTATGAGGCTGCTGACACCAGCAGTTTCTAACTTAGAGCCTGTGTCCTAGAGACCTGCTTGCCTTTTTTAGGCACTCATAGATCTCTTCCTCCAGCATAATGTTGTATCGCTACATATGAGTTGGGGAACTGCAGTCTGGGGTAAATTTTGGGCTCAAAGTGGTTGAGTCATTTAAAATAGTGATGTACAAATAAGTATACACTTTCATTGAATTTGTCCCATCAAAGTTGAGAGTATGACATTCTGGTAAGACAAGGCTAAAACAAGGCCTAGGAATTACAATATATGTGTGTGTATAGCTAGCTAAACTCTTTTGTGTTAAAATATTCAACCAGAGAGTTTATGGCATGTGGCCAATTGAGAGATTATTAGCAGAATTGAAAATTAAATGTAAGAACATGGCTGATTATTTCTTGTAGAAGAAGTTGGATTCCATGGGTTCCAAGAGAAGACGAGCTACCTCCCCTTCTAGCAGTGTCAGTGGGGATTTTGATGATGGGCACCATTCTGTGCCCACACCAGGCCCAAGCAGGAAAAGGAGGAGACTGTCCAATCTTCCAACTGTAGATCCTGTGAGTAACTTGAATCATGCAGTTTCTCTCTACTCTTTGTACAGTTTTCCTGCCCTTTGTGGTTAAGAGGTTGAGATTCAAGGCCTTTCCAGTTATTTTTCTTCTTTACTTTTCTCTTATGCAGAATACATGTTTAGCCGAAAGTCTTATAATTTAATATGAAAAAGTAAAGATTAAAATATATTCACTTGACAGATAATTGTATGTCATTTGAAAGCAAGTTTCTGATGATTGGGAATACAGGTGTGTGTGAGGCAAGCCCATTTTTCATATGGAACTTAGATTACAGAGTGGGGGAAGCAGAATGTAAGCAAGTAAGCAAAAAATAGAGGGGGCTGGAGGAATGACAAAGTGGTTAAAGCCCTTGCCTTGCAAGAGCAAGGCCGTGAGTTCTGTTCCCCAGTACCACATAAAGCTGGGCATGGTGGTGCATGCCTGTTATCCCAGCATTTAGGAGCCTGAGGCAGGCAGATTGTCCTGAGTTCAAGGCCAAGGACTAGCCTGGGCTACAGAATGAGACCTTATCTTAAAAAAATAAAATTAAAAATTGAAAAATAAAAAATCATTCTCAGTTAATATTAAATGATATGAAAAGTTTGGTAATTTAAGCTGTTTTGGCCTATATCTTCTGGAAGATTCTGCATGATGAGAAAGCAACCAATCCTGGAGAAGGGCTAGGTCACGGATTGGTTGCTCTATTGTGATTAGAGAGAAATGGTCAGAAGGAAGGAGACTGCTGAGCTTCCTCAGCAAGAGTATCTTAAGACCTTTATAGGTGGTATTAGGAGTTTAGATTTTATTTTCTTTGTAGTGAAAAGCCCTGATGGATGGTTTTTATCAAGAGAGTGTGATATGAATTGATTTAGTTTAAAAGAAGAAAAAAATCACCAGTAACATAAATCTGATGAAAATTACGAAAAACTGATTGTTAAAGGACAGATTCAGTACATTTCAGATTTGGAATCTCATCTGGTAATTAGAAGATTTGTCCTTTTTTTCCTCTCTTTGCCTTTAGTGGATTTTTTTTTTTTTTAACAGTCCATATCCTTATTACCTACGCTGGCTTTCTGTTCACTTTTTTGATGACTTCTCCCCTTCCTGTGTATAGATTGCTGTTTGCCATGAACTCTACAACACTATCCGAGACTATAAGGATGAACAGGGCCGACTCCTCTGTGAGCTCTTCATCAGGGCACCAAAGCGGAGGTGAGTTAAAAATATATCAGTACAATAGGAGGTTTGGGTCCATGGCTTCTGTTTAAAATGTTGTTTAAAATACTAGGTAATTTAGTGTTCTTTTGGAAGGGATGTCTGTCAAGCATGTCCAACCTTCAGCCTGCCATATTTTTGCCTTTAAATTTTTTTATTTGTTTCTTTGAGTGAAGAATGTCTTGGACTACATATAAAATATATGAGGTAGCTTTTGGTTTTGGTATAAGGTAAGGGTCTAGCTTTCTTTTTTTTTTTTTTTTTTTTTTTTGGTCTTTTTTCTGGTCTTTTCTTTTGGAGCTGGGGATCAAGCCTTGCTCGTACCAGGCTAGCTTTCTTTTTTACCTGTGAGTATTCAGTTTTTCTAAGTTATGTATTAAAAAAAAATAACTTTTTTTCTTTATTGAAAGGTCTTGGTACCCTTGTCAAAAATTATTTAAAGCTGGGTGTGATGGCGTGCCTATATTCCCAACACTCTGGGAGATTGAGGCAGGAGGACTGAAAGTTTGAACCTAGCCTAGCAATTTAATGATTTAGTGAGATACTGTCTCAAAAAAAAAAAAAAAAAAAGGATAGGGAATGTAGCTTGATGTGAAGGCCCTTGGGATTATCCCCCATATCACAAAAAAAAATCATTTATATATCTGGGGGTTTATTTTTAAATCCATTCTATGTTTGCCTTTATGCCAGTACCACCCTATTCTCATTATTGTAGCTTTGTCTAGTTATACACCTCATAACATTTTGTCACTCATGGACTATGTACATACTTGTGTTCTCTCAAGATCTTGTTGCCTAGGGACATTATAGCTCTCTGGTGTGTGTAAGTTAACTTTATGATGTTTTCAAAACAAAGTTGTGTAAAGATGAATTTCTCAGAACTTAGCCCTGTTAGAAACTTGGGTATGCTAAGTTTTAAAATGGATTTATGACTCCTACAGCTTTGTTGTTCTTTTTCAAGTCCGTTTAATTTTTTTTGTTGTTTAGTCTTTTTAATCTTATTTTGAGACAGGCTTGCTGTATAGCCTAGATTGTTTTCAGAGTCACTGTGTGGCCCATCCTGGACTTGAATTCACTATGTATCTTACATTGACCTCAAACACCCAATCCTTAACGCCTCTGTCTTCAAGCACAAGGATATAGGCATGCACCAGTATACCATATACAATTGTTTTGAATTGGATGCCCTTTGAAATTCTATATGAAGTTTAGGTTGCCTTTTTCTGTTTAGCAAAATTTTGTCCAAGGTAAATAAAATGGACTGATATGTGACTTTGTACAGAGGACTTGGGTTCAATCTCCAGTACTGAAAAAAAGTTCTCTTTTTTTTAGATAATAATTATTGAAACCAGGGCCTTCATACTGAGCTACAAGTCTAGCCCCCTCCTCACCTTTTAAAAACTTTATCGTTTGGCATTTTTTTGTTTGTTTGTTTGTTTGTTTGTTCGTTTTGTCTTGTCCTGGGGTTTAAACTCAGGGCCTTCACATTAAATTATATCTCCAGCCTATTGTATATTTTGAGACAGGGTCTTGCTAAGTTGCCCAGGCTGGGTTTGAATCTGTGATCCTCCTGCCTTACCTTCTCTAATTGCTAGGATTGCAACTGTACACAAGCACACATGGCCCCTTTTTTAAAGGTCTACCTAAGTTGCTGGAACTGGGTTCAAACTTGAGATCCTCTTACATCAGCCTCCCAAAAGTACTGGGATTATAGATATACACCACCATGCTCAGAACAATTTGCATATGGTGAAATGCTTTTATATCCCAGGAATAAATGTCACTGATTGTGGTGTATATTTTTTAATATGGAATGGTGATTTCAATTTAATAATGTATTCCTTGAAAGTTTTCCATTAGTGCTCATAGGGATATTGATATATACTTTTCTTATGACTTCAATGTCAGTATAATGCTAGCCCTGTAAAAAGAATTAGGAAGTGATGGTTCGTCTAAAGTGCTTTGGAAAGTTTATGAAGGGTTGATGTTCTTCTTCAAATGTTTGATGGAATTCATGTGTCATTCTGTCAAGCCCAGGGTTTTTTTGTTTTTTGTTGTTTTTCTTTTTTTTTAACTCTTTTGTGGTACTGGGGGTTGAACACAAGGCAATCACTCTGAGCTATTTTCCTCAGCCCTTTTTATTTTGAGACATGGTCTCAACTAAATGACTATAGTTCCCAGACTGTGTAATCCCAGAGTGCAAGGTTACAGGCTTGCACTACCGTATCTGGCTCCCAAGGCTTTTCTTGTTGAGGGATATTTGATTACTGAGTACGTCTCATTACCCGTTAAACATCTGTTTTGGCGTCCTGTTTCTTCATTTTCAGTCTTGGTAGTTGTTTGTGTGCAGAAAATTATGCTTTTCTTTTAAGCTTTCTTTTGGCATAAAGTTTTCATTTTTATTTTCCAAAATTGTATTTTTCAGAATTATTTTACTATGTATTTGTGATACATAAATAATACTTGGATTCAACTTGAAGAATGGGTGCATGTACTTGTTATATCTTGGTCACTTTTACTTCCCTTTCTACCATCATCATCTCTCCACATCCCCATTCCTTCTCCATAAAATAGCCCTATTTTCCTTTCTCTTTTAATTTGTTCCTTTACTTATTTATGTTTTAATTTTCTCAGGGAAACCATGTGCTATTTAACCTTCTGCATCTGATTAGTTTTGCTAAGACTAACATGACCTCAACTTGCAACTGTTTTCCTACAAATGATTCTGTTGTTGGGTCTGTTATTTTTTTTTCTTCTTTTTTCTTTCTTTTCTTTTTTTTTTTTTTTTTTTTTTTTTTTTTTTTTTTTTTTTTTTTTTTTTTTTTTTTTTTTTTTTTTTTTTTTTTTTTTTTTTTTTTTTTTTTTTTTCTTTGGAACTAAGTCAGTCTTTAGCCCAGGCTGACCTTGAACTCATGGCACTCCTCCTGCCTCAGCATTCTGAGGTTATAGGCATACACTGCTATACTCAGTTAGTTTTACTTTTTGTGTAGTGTTAAAGGGTCAAATCCAGGGCCTTGCACACACTAGGCAAACAGTCTAACCACTAAGCTATGCCTCCTAGAGCCAAATGGCTGAAATTTACCTTTCTTTTCATAATACTCCTTCATGATCTCCCCACTACTGGCTGGGGTCGTGTCTTCTCTTCCATTTCTCATTTTTGAGTCTTTGGTTTTCCTTAATATAGTTAAGAAATTAATTTTGTTGACTCTTTAAAAAAATCCTTGTTTTATTTTTTTTTCATTGCTGATTTTCTGTTCTTTTTGTGCTATTTATTGTTTCTGCAATAGTAGCTTACTTTGTTGTTGTTTCTGTAATTCCTTGAGAGTTAAATATGTTTTTAAAAATCACTGTAATACTCTTTAAAAAAAACAATGAATTTGTCTCAGTTAAAAAATGATCAGTTTTTCAAGAAATGCATAGCCATTCTTGTATACAGCTTTCATCCTTTCTCTCTTACTATCAAAGTTCCCTTCAAAAACCTGCCAGTGGTAGTTATTTATTCTGAAAACATACATAATTGTTTTACGTGGAATAATATCCCTAAATATGTCCATGTTTTAAACTCTGTTGTGTTTTATTTTGAGACAGAGTCTCACTCGGTAGTCCAGGCTGATCCTGAACATACATTTTAACTTAGGTCGGCCTCAAACTCATAATAGTTGTGCTACCTCAGCCTCGTACGTGCTGAAATTACAGGCTTAACTTTCTAACACCAAAACCAATCAATTTTCATGTGGTACTGGAGAGTCGAACCCAGGACTTTGTGCATGCCAGTCAAGCACTATAAACTGAGCTATGTCTTTAGCTTCTGTATTCTAACCTCTATAACCTGGGAATGTGGACTGTGTGGAAGAGGGAAATTAAGTTGGCTAGCTAGCTCATCTTTGAGTTAGAAAGATTATCCTGGATTACCCCGTTGGGGTCAGTGTAATGAGTGGTCCTTACTTCAAAAAGAGGGAGACAGAATTTGAAAAGAATTGAAATTGCTGTAATACTGGCTTTGAAGATGAAGGGAAAAGACTGAATACAAATCAAGAAATATAAGCAGTGTCTGAAAGCTGTGAAGGACAAGGAAGCAGATCACAAAACTTCAAAAAAGAATTCAGGCCTGCCAGAAATGTTTTAACCCAATTAGACCTATTTGGACTTCTGACCTCCAGAATTTAAATCATAAATGTTATTGTTATAGGCCCCTGAGTTGGTGGTAGTTTATTAAAGTAGCTCCGAGGTCTTCTTGTGCTTGTTGATATCACAATGGGTAGCCATCAACCTCCAGAATGAACTGAAGGCACATTACTCACTTCAAAGAGTAGAGCCACTGATGATATGGGTATTATCTTCCTGCGTTAGGAGGACCCTGTAAGTTAGTCCTGGTCAAAAAGAGTAGTTTTTTAAATGAAGTCATTATCTCTAGGTTTGAGTTGCTTTATCAGTCTTCTAAAACTGAAAAATTCCAGATTGGCAAGATTCATTCCAAACATAGAGTTCATTCCATTTTTCTTTCTTTACCTGTATTTTCATTTTTGGGTAGTGAGAAGTCTGGCACCCATTATCTACAACATAATTACATATGCAATTTGTTTTCTTGTTTTCTATGAGTAATTGACATTGTTTTTCCTGATACGAGTTTACAATTCCTAATGTTTATAAACGTAGAAATGTAGAAGTAATAAGCATATTTCTATGCTTTAATTCTAACCAGCTTGTAAGCAACAACACCACAGTAGAAATGAGCACATCTAGCACTTAGATCTTGATTTTTAAAAACCATTTGCCATTAAAAAGAGCCAGAGTACCATGTGGGCAATAGGTTATTTCTAGATCTGGGCAAGGAAAATTACAACATGGTGCCAGGAGATAAGCAGGTGCTTAGTAGTTAATGGGAGCATAGAGCATATCTGAAGGGAATCATAAATAGGAAACACAAAAATAAATAAAAGGAAGAGGAGGAGGGAAGTAGAGTAGTTTAAGCATCAGAATAATTATCAAATAATTTTAACCCACACAGTAATCCAGGAATCCACATTAAGTAAATGAATTGAAAGTATGATAAGAAATAGGCTTTTTGAAGGTGCTTATACAAAATATGAAAGAGTAGTTGGGTGGTACAGGAGAGTGGAAGTCATGGTCATAAGAGATCAAAATAAACCTCATCATCCTTGAGTACCTTCAGCCATCTGGTCTTTGATAAAGGAGCCAAAAACACACTGGAGTACAGATAGCCTCTTTAACAAATGGTGCTGGGAGAAGTGGCTAGCCACCTGCAGAAGAATAAAACTAGACCCATATCGTTCACCATGTACCAAAATCAAATCAAAATGGATCAAAGACCTAGACATTAATATGGAAACACTGAATTTGTTGGAAGAAAAAAATAGGCATAACCCTTGAAGACATAAATAAGCATAAGCAAGGACTTTCTCAATAAAATACCAAAGCACATGAAATAACATCAAGAATCAACAAATGGGATTATGTCAGATTTAAAAAGCTTCTCTGGGACAGGGGACAGTGATGTACAAGAGCCATGGTTTCAATTTCCCAGCATCACATAAACTTGTTATAATACATGTCTATAATCCCAGTACTTGGGAGTCTGAGGCAGGAGGATCACTTTGTGTTCAAGGCTAGCTTGGGCTCCATAGTAAGCTGAGGACCAGCTTGGACTATGGAATGAGACCCTGTCTCAAAAAATAAAAAAATAAAATAAATAAATAAAGCCTTCTGCAAAGGAAAGGAAATAACAAGATTAAGAGGCAATAGAATGGGGAAAAAATTTTTGTTAGCTACTCCTTAGACAGAGGACTATTATTAAGAATATACAAAGAGATGAAAAAAAAAATAGACCTTCCAAAGTAAAAGACCCAGTCAAAAAAATGGGCAGCTGAAGTGAATACACAGTTCTCAGGAGAAGTCCAAATGGCCAGTGAGTACGTGAAAAAGTGTGCAGCATCTTTAGCCATCAGAGAGACGCAAATGAAAAAGCACAGAGATTACGTCTGACGTCAGTAAGAGTGAGTAAGTGGTATTTAGACCTCAGAAAACTGGCTGGGGGAATGGCATGGCAGCTACGAGTTCAGTTCCCCAGCACTCGGGAGGCTGAGACAGGCGGATTTTCCTGAGTCCAAGGCCAGCCTGGACTACAGAACAAGACCCTGTCTCAAAGAAAAGAAAAAAACCTCAAAAACAGGTGTTTTGAGGGTCATGGGGAAAAATGAACCCTACTACATTGCTGGTGAGACTGCAAACTGATACAAGCACTGTTGAAGGCAGTATGGAGATTGCTCAAAGACAGAAAATCAATATTCCATTGACCCAGTTATACTTCTGGGTATCATATTTCCAAAAGAGTTAAGGTCATCATACAAGACTGATACACACATACACATATTTATAACAGCACAATTCATAGTAGCCAAATCTTCGAAGAAGCCAATATGTCTGACAACAGAAGAATGGTAAAGATGTGGTGTGTGTATACACCGTGGAGTACTACTCTGCCATGAAGAAAGACAAGTTAGAGTTATTTGTAGGCAAATGGATGCACCTTAAGACCATTATGCTTAACAAAATGAATCAGACACCTAGGGTTGAATATCATAGGTTTCTCTAATATAAGAATGCCAAATTATAAAAAAGTGAAATAAAAATGTCAGAGAATAAGAAGATAGAAATTGTGGAGAGAGATGATGTGGAGTGGGTAGGAAGCTGAGGGTGTGAAGGGGAAAGGATTGGTATATGTAAATTTTTTTAAAAAGTAAAGAGTTGCAAACTCAATTGCATTCTATCCTAAAAAAAAAATTAACCTTATCAACCAGGCATGGTAGTAGATACGTGTAATACCAGTACTCTGGGAGGGTGAGGCAGCATTATAGCTTGGTGAGACTTTGTACTATGGTTTGGATCTAGAGAGTCCCCAAAAAGCATCATGTACATGGATGTAGTGGGATAACTGGAGCCATGTACTATTGAAAGGTAGGGCCTGGCTGGAAGGGCCAGATGCTTGGGGCTTACCTGGAGGGATTGTGTCAACTTGTTGAGATTAGGGGGTGCCCATAATAGAGCTTTCAGATTTATTTTATTGACTTCTGGGCCAGGAAGTGAGAAAGGGGCACTTTATCACCCTGGTGTGGTCCGCCCAGTTGACAACTTGAATTAAGTAAAGAAGAAGAATCGTCATTATAGCTTCTTCCTGGGAAAGCTCTGGCCTTTGCCTAAGTCACCAGATACCAACTTGCTCCTCCCTTCACTTGGCTTCTGCCTTACTTGGCTTTCTGTCTGCAATGCAGTAAGCAGCTCTCCAGCTTTGCCATGTGCTTCCACCATTGCTGGTTGCCCACAAATGGACTGTGTGAGACCTTCTTAAACTGTAAGCTAAAATAAACCTTTCCTCCCTTAAAGTTGTACACATTGGGTATTCTATCACAGCAGTGAGAAAGTAACTAAGTTACCTTGTCTCAAAATTTTAAAAAGGATAGGAGTAAGAGGCTGGGGAATATAGCTCACTGTGAAGGCCCTGGGACCATTCCACAGTGGGAAATGTGCTTTGGAGAGGTTATTCTCATCTGAATAATAGAACAGTACAAAATTGTGTGCCACGTGATAGGATTTGAGGACATTGTGCAGCAGCGTCCTTATTGTACTCTTATCAAAAAGCGTAATCTGAGTTCAATCATCAGGAAAGCAGAAAAACAGAACAAAAATGTCTAGCTCCTAATGTTAAAAGATGTGAAGATCTTGAAAGAAAAAAACGACAGAAGAATTATTTCAGAATGAAGGGAACCAAAGAAGTACCAATTAAATGCATATGTATATATATTTACACACACACACACACACACACACACACACACACACACACACACTTTAAAAAAAAAAAAAAAGAGGATCTCTTTCTGTAGTCCTGGCTGGTCCTGAACTCACTATGTAGCCCAGGCTGGCCTTGGACTCATGGCAGTCTTCCTGCCTGAATCTCCCAAGTGTTAGGATTACAGGGCTTGACCTGGATAGGTGTGTGCTGGTTCCAACATTCCTTAGAGACTTGTCTCTCTTATGCCATACTCTGAGGACCTCTGATTCTGGCTCTGGCTTCAGCCTCGGACCTGGCCCCACCCTTGTCCCTGCCATGTGATTCCACCATTTTCCGGCTGCCCTCCTGTGAACAGACTATAATCTGAAAATGAGCTAAAATAAACCTTTCCTCCCTGAAGATGTGGATGTCAGGTATTCTGTCCCAGCAACAAAAACGTAACTAAGACATGTAATAACTTATATATCAAGAAGAAAGCTAATTAACCCCAGGGGAAATTGAGAAAATAGTCACTCAGGACGTTTTTCATAAGGTTTATTTAGTTTATAGAACTCTGGAGGGGGGAGGGGGGAGGGGAAGTAGGATAATAAAATCTGTAAACCCAAAACCCAAGAAATTATCTCACAACTTAAGAATAGTGTGATTACCTTTGAAATTCACTTGTGGATTCCCTGCTCTCCTTCTCCAAGATATAATTAATAATGTGACTTTTGTGTTAATTATTTCCATGCCTATCATTTTTCTCTTTTTTAATACTTTGGTCAAGTTTAGATGCATACTTCTATCTTTGGAAAGGCCGATTATATATCTTATATTCTTTTATTTTTGAAAAACTTGTGTAACAAAGGCCTCATCTTTTTCCTTAGTAGCCTTCGTAATTGGTACTAAATTAGTGTAGGCACTTCTTAGTATTTAGAAACATTCTGCAGTCACAAAAGAAGGATAATCCACTTGGTAAGTTTATAAGTAGCTTTGAAACTTGTCTTTTTACATACTTTTGAACACCATTAAAGATAAGTTGTCATCATTTATAAAAAATACTGTTGGTGCTGGAGGAATTCCTCAGCACCACTTAAGTTGGGCATGGTGGCATACACCTGTGATCCCAAGAGCCTGGAGGCTGAGGCAGGAGAATTACCATAAGTTCAAGGCCAGTCTGGGCTACATAGTGAGTCCAGGACTAGCCTGGACTGCAGACTGAGTTCCGGTCTCTAATAAATAAGATGCTGTTGACATGAGTTTAGGTCTCACCTGAATCTTTTTTATTTAGCATATAAATGATGTTAGTTTAGGTTTTTAAATTACTAATGTTTATCCTGAAAGGGGAACACATCTGTGCTTTGTTTTCACTATTTCTTTTTTGTTGTTACGGTAAAGTGAGTCTCATGGTAAATTTTAATTTCCTCAATCATTTGGAATATTGAACAGTACCTCAAGTACTTCTGGCAGCTGGGACCATAGCACAGTGGTTAAAGCATTTGCTGAGGGGCTGGAGGAATAGTACAACAGTTAAAGTGGTTAGAGCACTTGCCTAGCAAGTAAGTGCAAAGCCCTTCGTTCAATTCCTCAGCACCACATAAACCTAGCATGGTAGTGCATGCTTGTAATCCCAGAACTCTGGAGGGTGAAACAGAGGATTTCTATGATTTCTAGGTGAGCCTGGGCTACATAGTGAGTTCAGGACCAGCCTGAGCTACAGAACGAGATCCCATCTCAAAACATTAAACAAAAGAAAAGAAAAATGTTTGCCAAACATGTGCAAGGCTCTAGATTCAGTTTCCTAGCACCACATAAAAATTAACTGGGGGACAGAACCAGAGATCAGTGATTAAGCTGCTTGCCTAGCAAGCACAAGGCCCTTGTTGGGGCCCTCAGGGCCCGAGAGCCTCAGCATTGCAGACCTTGGCCACGTTCCTTTCCACGAAGAAGCGTTTATTGTCTGGAATTTAAGTCAGGTGTTCTGCTTGAAATTTG